>VMDR010036062.1:0-10590 GCA_007922815.1 Macrotus californicus | reverse complement strand
ATTAAATGATGAATTCTTATGGAATATCTAGACCATTTCCAAATAAGATAAAATAATAAAATATCAATTATTGAGCACAGGTTTATCTACTTTTTGCTTATTATAGAGGAACTAAAGATATTTGGGTACATTAGTAAACATGTCTTGTGCTACATTAAAAAATTATGCTATGAGTATATTTCTAGAAATTATTAAATGTGTTCATAAGTGTATCAGTCTAAATAATACTGATGTACCCTGGCTGATGTGGCTCAGTGGATTGAGTGCCAGCTTGTGAAGCAAGGGGCCATTGGTTGGATTCCCAGTCAGGGCACATGCCTGGCTTGTGGGCCAGGTCCCCAGTAGGGGGCACGTGAGAGGCAACCACACATTGATGTTTCTTTCTCTCTCTTTCTCCCTCCCTTCTCCTCTAAGAAATGAATAAATAAAATATTAAGAAAAAAGAATAATGATAAAAAAGAATACTGATGTAACAGACAATTCAGAATTCCTTACTTTTTAGTTTTCACTAATTAAGGTTTTTAAAAGTTAAGAATTCTTAATATATGTAATTAAGTGGAATTGAATGAAGTCCAGCATAATGTGCTATGGTGGATAAAGCAGTGCAAAAACTAAAAACCATGCCAGGAGCCAGAAAGAACCAAGCGGCCACTCCGGGTTTCCCATGGCCCCAACCGTTCATTTAATTTGCAGTTGGTGTTTACCCGTCTTAATTTCTCTGATTCAGGGACTGACTTAACTATATATATGTAATATATGTAAGAAAGTTAATATATGTAATTAAAGCTACAAAAGTTAACAACATCAGGGAAAACAACAGTGTATACAAGAAAAATAAGACATGTTTTAGCTTTTAAAAGGGTACGAGATACGGAGATGTATTTTTGAGGGAAAGGAAATTAATTCTGTCCTAAAGTAAGGCTGGTTGTTTCAGAATGGGAAAAAGTAAAAACAGAACAAAAATCTGAACATGAAAAGGAAAACTCTAGAAGTTTTGTGAAAAAGGAATCTTGATGAAAGAAATTTTAATCAAATAAGTTAATTTTAGTATCAAAAGTAAATGGATGCAAAATTAGAGTGTGGTTTTCTCTCTCTGATGAAAGGACTATTGGTCAGCCACTGATATATATTATAAGAAGGTTTTCTGCCTAGAAAGCAAAGGTTCTGTGTTTTATCAAAATAATTTTCTGTGTTTTATGTTGTCTTAATCAGGTCCTTGATCACTTAAGAAAGCTGAATTACCTCAATGATAAAAACTAAGTTTTGTTAACAGTTGTGTGAACTTCTCTATTTTCCCTTAAAATCTTCTGTTGCCACTTTGGTTACATGAGTAATTAAGTATGGCTTCACAATGACATGTAGTACTATTTTGTCAAATGTCCAAACCTCTTGGTATATTTTGGCAAACTTTACAAAATCTAAATTACAGAGTCTTGACCTGGGGATAATTTTGGGGTATTCCAGAAGAGCCCTTGGAATATTTCAAAAGATTAGTTTTCTCTGTTTATGAAAGAGAAATATCAAATTAATTAGGCTTATTTAGGTGTGTTGAAATTACACAGGAAGCATTGTCAAATAAAAAATATCATTGTGCCTTCTTTATGTTGTATTTGTATAAATATATGTGATAAATGGCTCAGAAATACATGTGAAATTGCTGGAAATCTGAGATGTCCTGACATAAATGTCTGTCATCATCCACTGAGGAGCACACTAAAATGACTGAACCTGAGTATCAGATTGTGGCACATGTGGGTGAAGTCCATCCTGTTTTTGCAAAAATGACCCCTCATTGCCATCCTAATGTTCTTGTAACATGGCAAAGTCAGTCCCTGAATTGGAGAAATTAAGACGTGTAAACACCGACTGCAAATTAAATGAACGGTTGGGTCCATGGGAAACCCGGAGTGGCCGCTTGGTTCTTTCTGGCTCCTGGCATGGTTTTCAGTTTTTGCACTGCTTCATCCACCATAGCACATTAAGATGGACTTCATTCAGTTGCCACTTCATACGGATTATCAATATGGTCTTGGTGTTGTACGTTTTTTGGGGGGAGGGGTGGGGAAGAGTTGAAGCTTTCCCCTGCCACAAAGCTGATGCTCTCACAGTGGCAAAGAAACTTAGAAAATGTGTTTCCCACTTGGAGGATACCTTTCAAAACCTCTAGTGATCAAGGCATCATTTCACTGAGCAAACCATCCGAGCTTTGATGAACAGCCTTGCAAACTTCTTTGAATTATTCCTGACCCTCTTACCCTCAATTATCAGGCAAGGTTGAGAGAATTAATGGAAAAACTGGATTCAAGCAGAACCAGTTTAATTACACAGTACTGAATGAACTCATAAGAAGAGTAACACTTTTATTTCACTTGAAATAGTGCTGGTTTAAAAAATCTTTTGTTTTGCTGATACACATTTCCCCACCTTTCTCTTAAATTATCTGTGACTTACAGCAATTTGGTACATTACACCTTTGTAAGCAGTACTGAAACATTTATTTTTTTTCTTTCTAATTGATTCCTCCAGACTTTGGAAATGTTCAGTGAGTAAGTATTTTTATTTTTATGGCAATATGTTTGTTTGCATAAGTTCAGTAAGAATCTCTTCTCTTTGTAATGGGACACATTGGAAGCTAGCTATATTATAAGACTTTGACCAGAATGTCATATTTGAGAGAGACCTGCATGGATAGGCTCAAATATGACCAGAAAGCTTTAAGGAATTAAGATTGACTTTGGGAGCCAATAAAAACCCCTTGAAAAACCAGTGGTTTGCAGTAGTCTTTCTAGATAAGAGATGAAGGTTGCTTACCAGGAAATGTAAAGAAAGAACCTCATGATACGTTGGGGACAAGAAGAGAGGAATTATCCTCAAATCTATAGGTATTATAGGTAAAGTCTGGTGGCAAGTATGCAGCTTGGCTTCTTAGTCTCACGAGGCCTTTTTAAATTCAATGTGAAGATTTCTTATGAAAAATTGCAGCAAAGCAGATTTAAAAGAGCCTAAGTGGTTAATTACTATTTTTCCTGGGCTTATATAAATAATTAGGCCAAGTTTACTGGGACTAGACTTATTTTGCAAATAAAATGGTCTTAATTTGGTTATCTTGGGAAATAAAAATGGGAGTGATTTTAGAGAGAAAAATTGTTCCAATAGAAACTATAATATACCTTTGTGGATATTAGATTCTAGTGTTGTTCATTGCCTTTTGAGTTTTTAAAAAGATTTTCTACCTATAAACAGAACTGGATCCTGAATTTTTCTAGTTTTAAAAAATATTTGGCTGCCACCCTCCAAATTAGCATTTTGATTTTCCCACCCTGTATCTTGGAATCATTGAGAACTAAAGCTGCTCATTTCCCAAAGCCATGCAAGCGAAAGTGGGACAACTTGATACAACTTCAGAGAAAATCACCACAACAAGTTATGTGAACAACCTTCCTGCCTGCTGCAGGAAGATCACCAGAGACGTTCACACTGTAGACCAGGAGAGCCCATCAGACTGGAACCACCTACCCTCACTCCATCTAATGGTGATTTGGGACAAACACCTAGAAATTTTCCCGACTGCCTTCAGAATTCAGAAACCAGGATTATAATAAATTTTGTTTTTCTTTTGTTTCCATAGATATAGCTCTTATTAAATACCTGATTGCTTGTACCATATGCTTAACTTTGGAAGCCCATCTACATCACCTCCTGCAATGAGACACAAGTGTTTAACTGAACTGAACTTTTTTAAGACTGAGATTGGTTTAATGAGATATAGAACAATCTACTAACTCAATCAACCCAATGTCTGGAATGTGAAACTGCCAGGGAAGTTTCAGATGTGCCTTTGTGGTATTCAGATAGTTTTGGACTACAGGCAACTTTATCTACAGGCTCAAGAGAAACTTCTGTTCCCTGAGCCGCACCCCCACCTTAACTACCTTAAAAATTTTGAATTAGAGGCCTTTCCTGTAAAAGATGATCAGAGATAACTTTTTTTAAACCTATCTGTAGGACACACTTCTGTTTACTGAAGGTCTACTCTTTTTATCCTCCTGCCATGACTTTTTGAAGGCTCCAAGGCACCGGAGCTCAGCATGTCTTCTATACCCATGTTCTCTTTCTAGCTTTGACTCTCTCCTACATGTGGGATCTCTGACCCTCTCGTATATGTGGGGCTCCCATACATACGCATGTATTAAATTTGGTTATTTTCTCTTGCTAGAGTGAGAGAAAAAGAAAGAGCATGGTTGAGTTTGTATAGTAGCCTTAAGAAAGATTCATGAAGTGCGCCATGTCATCCAGTCTCAGAGTGTGAGCGCTTAGTGGCTCCAAGCCTTCGGTAGGATCCTGTAATGATTTTTCCCTTTATCATTTTATCAAACGCAGTAACCCTAAAGATGTCAGTTAGATTGAATAGAAGGCTATTTTTCCTCAGGGAAGACATCTAGAAATATGCTTTACAAAATCATTTCTTAGGGGTTTTCTTCTCCTTTCATTCATGGCTGGCAACAGGATGAGATGATTGGCTGAATGTGAAATATTTAGATACTTATTCATAAATATTCACACTGACTCATTCCACAGGCTGAATTTACTGAATTAATCAATTCTGTTACTGTCATCCAATTGTTTTGCTGTCACCCAATCTAAAAGTATGAACTTTTATAGTACTTCTAATTCCTTTGAAAAGTTTGATGCAGTCTGTCTTTTAAAGGATGCCTCGCACGCAGCAGTGAAGAATGCAAGTACATATTAAAAATGTAAATTCTGTATTTCACATTACATTATTAAATTTATTTTTCAAATGATTCATAATATTAAAGGAAACTACTTCAGAAGTTATCGATATTATTTTCCATAGCTTAAGCTTTGTAATGACAGAAGAGTGAAAGAACCAATTAAGCATGCTTTCTGTACGCATAGGACCAAGTAGGTGCTATGAGGACAGTAAGATAAAAAGAGAAGAAAGAAAAATAAAAATGAAAGCATAGCCCAGGCTCTCAAGAATTTATAAACAGTAAAAATGGAAGCATAAGTACCTTACCTGTCTATAGGAAAAGAACAATAGAACTTTAATTTCAGGTTCAAGTGAAACACGAATTGAATATTTTGAAAGCATTCATTTAAATAAGAACATGTTTATTAACATCCACAATAATGACACTTTGTTTTCTGAGATACAAAGATGATAAAATGTAATCATTAAATATCAGCAGGATAAAAGCCCAAGTCTCCAGTAATGCTACAAGATGGATTTCTCAATCTTGTTCCAGGAACACCTGACCCAGGAAATAACTTTGATTCACTACACTACCAGCCATTTGAAAATTGAACAATCACAGTCAGTCTGCTGGATAACATAGTTGCTTGATTTTTTAAAATAGAAAAGTCTGAGTCTCTGTCTCCGAAAGCACGGGCTGAAAGGACACACTTCCTAGGCAGTCACACTGGTAAGTGTAGTACTGAGACCTGTGCTGTCCTTGGGCTGAACTTTAGAGAGAAACATGATTGGAAGACTAACACATCAGCTGGCCCCATCCTGGCCAAGATGACGGTCTCTCTATCTTTTCTCACCAATTTATAGTTCATCAAAAGGAGCTATAGTTTGCTTCTTGATAGAAAAAAAGAGTTTTCTAACAGGTCATCACATAACAGCTTTGTTAGACTAAGCAGTAGCTTTTAATCTTAGTAGACTAGAGCAGCTTAAATTGTGCATTTTTGACTACTTAGGGTTTACAAAAGGAAAACATTCAAAAGAACCCCCAGTGAGTCAGCAAAGACTTTGAAAAGATTGTGTATATTTTCTAAAGCATATTTTAAAAAAATCACATACAGAGGAAAAGTGTAGAACATGTACCCACGAGAGCTAAATTTAAAAAAATGTGCGTAGCAGTGAACACATGCATAATAGCATATGGATGCGGCTGACGGAAGAGTTCCTGGCCTCCATTCAAGACACCACTCACAGCAGATGCATCGTCACAAATTTGAGCTACATAAGCGACATCCTCGCTTGTGAGGTTCCAGTCAGTTGTTTTCAAAATCAGTATGGTTGATGCACACTGGAACTTCAGCTTTCATTTTAATTGAAGGGAAGAGAAATTCATATATGAAAAAGCCAGAATGCATATATTGCCGACAAATAGGTACTCTTTCATTCCTTAGCTCTCTCCAGACATTGGCAAAGTCAAGTCCCTGGCACCTTTTCATTTCAGCTTTTTTTGCCTAACAGATTTTGCACTGCAATCTGTCATCTCATTTCAATAGTGTCGCAAGGATGAGCAGCAGTCCGTGGTAGTAGCCTCTGCATTTTTTCTAGGATTAAATTCCACCACCCAAGCAGATTAAAAGACTCTGAGTATAACATGAGGGTAATCTTATTACTTTATTACTTCATGCCCCCCCCAAAAGAACTGCCTTTATTTATTTGCTGGTGGGGTTTCTTGGATTTTCACTTCAAATCTTGACATGTTTTTAATATATTTATAAAATATGTAAAAAATTTACAATTCAATATTCTGTGAATCAAATAAAATATTTGAATTACCTCTATATGGACCTACAGGTGCACTAGTTTATTAGAGTTTTCTCTTGACTAATTCAATAGCTGAAGGCTTTTATGATAAAAGGTGCAGTATTTAGTGGACCGGCAAATGGTATAATGTGCTCTATCAACAGATCAAATAGATGGTCATCTTGGGTCCTTCACTGGATGGGTAGAGCAGATGTTGGAAAGGAGGAGCCTGCTTTGCAAAAATCCTTTTGACAATAATTTGATATATTTGACAGAATTGAATCTGCTAATTTGATTCTTAGGTTTCTAGGTGGTGGAACAGTACCAGATGCCTCACAAAACATTAGCATCCATGTTTAACTGCTCCTCACCACATCCTGTTTGCTTCTCCTTTGGGAGCTTCATATTAAATTAGATGCAGCTGCTGAGTGAAAGATTTTTTTCATGTTCTCATTTAGTATGAAAACAATAGCAAAAATAAACATTCAATTTCCTAACTTTTAGGAATTCTTCCTTTGATTTTGACTTTTTTTTTTTTTATGGAAGAGGGGTGGTTTGCTCAGAGTACTGTTTTAGAGACAGACCATCTGACTAAGAGACAAACATCCCCTGGAGACCTACTCACTGCTCTCACCCCTATCAAAACCATGAAATGTGCCTGAGGTGGTACTTTTTGCAAATAATTTGTCTCATTTTTAAAAATTATATATCAATATGTTATTTCCTCTAATTCTGACAATTTTGAATCACATTTTTAGTTCCTTTGATGCATTTCAGTGAAGTGAACATTAATCCTACTTTGTTTAATTTAATTTCCATTGCTCAAGGCATTAAGCTATCATTTGTTGGTTACTTTCAAAAGAGAAGAGAAAATACTTGGGAAAAAGTGGAAGTTTCATCCCTGATCTGTATTATAGCTTCCGATATATTTTTAGATGCCAACAAGTAATGTCAGAGTAACAGCTGTTAAAATGATCCTTATTTAACACTCATAGAGGAATGGAGATTTCCAGAGTGTTTTGTGTGCAGACCTGGTGGGCAATTAGAGAAACTTGATTGTCTGTCTCTCCTCCTTCTCCAGTTCCTGGAGTTTTCTTTTCTTTGGTCATGGTCTTGCAAGTTGCTGTTTTTCAGCTCCCTACAGTGGAACAATGGGGAAGAGGAAGTCCACTTTCCCTCTCTGTGTCATGAAGCCTGTGTTAATGTGGCCTAGCGTTTGGGGTAACTAACTTTGGAGTTTGTTTCCCGAGTTACATTTGCCTGTAGATACAAAGTGCAAGCCTAGAAGGGGAAGCCTGGAACAGGGCCTTTGTTGGGGGCCTATTGAATAACTGAAATAATTAATACTGTATTGACTAACTGTGGAATAAGAAATGTCTGGTTTGGCTGGTTCTAACAAAATAAAGTCTTTTCCCTTCAGACTGGTCTCAGTGGAGCTACCATTTCCTGCTTACTCTGAGAGAGACAAGATGGAGTGCCAGGTTGTCATTTAGTTTAATTCCATGGAAAAGAGGCAAGGGAACGTGACCATGACTGGACCTTTATATCCAGCAAAGGAGCACAGGGCAATCAAGGCAGCCTAGGAGGACTGACTGTTGCTGGTCTTACAAGATGTGTCAGGAGGAGACGGAGTCCCCAGGAACACAGAGGTGACAAAAACTCTTATGATTTATTTATTCAGGTCTTGCATCATGCCAGAATTAAAGCACTGCCTTTGAGGAGGCTGCCCTGAAGACAGCTGTGACCAGCTTTCATCACCAAGAAAGGGCAAACAGAAAAACTGACCACCAGCCACCAGAGGAATGACCACAACTCTTGAGAGAGGTCTAACTCAATGGACTATTCCAGCTCTTTTCCTTTCCTGGCTTCTATGTGGTTGTTGTGGGAACACA
Organism: Macrotus californicus; assembly: GCA_007922815.1. Classification (NCBI taxonomy): domain Eukaryota; kingdom Metazoa; phylum Chordata; class Mammalia; order Chiroptera; family Phyllostomidae; genus Macrotus; species Macrotus californicus. The sequence goes on along the minus strand of VMDR010036062.1, from coordinate 2,190 downwards.
TACGTACACCTTTATCAACATAGCTATTGCAATTCTCCTGCTAAGTTGCTTGTACAAGACTCAGAGGAAAGAGAAACAAGCATCAAAATAAACTGTTATTTTTCTTTCTTTCTCCCTTTCTCTCCCCCTTCCTCCCTCCTTCCTTTCCACCCTTTAGTCAATTCTTAAGTGGACTCTTTTAAGTGAGACTATTTAAAAGGTAAATTTATTTGAAGTAATAATAGCAACTTTTTAAAATTTGAAACTGTCTTCAAAGTCCATTATAAAAACACATTTTATATGTCAATCTTGCAGATAGATGTAAAAATCTCGTGGGCTCCCTGAGACATTGTTGCTAGCCCTCTCACATTTCTATGGCATGGGCAACGTGTACAACAATGTGGACATGGTCACGACATGCACGTGGCCCCAAAGGGGTGTAATATGGTTACAGCTTTGTGGGTCAGATTTTAAATTTCCAGAAATCATCTTGCTCACACTCCAATTTTCTATCAAGCACCAATTTAATTTCTTCCAGGTCTCAGGCCTGTGGCTTCATGCCAATTTGCCAGGCTGCTGGTGTTGTATTGATTAAATGGTTATATTCTTTAGGAGTTTTTAACTAATAGCAAATTTATATTTATTAGTTTGCTGGATGGGGAAAGAATACTCAGCATATTGCCCAAGTTTCTGTTCAGCACTTCATCTTGCAAACTCTCTTACATTGCTATTGAAAAAAATTACTTCTCACAACAGTCCTGTGAAACAGGCCGATGCTATTGTCTGGAAGCTGTCTAGGCTTCAGAAAGGTCCTGTGATGTTTCCTCAGACAGTGGCAGAGCCAAGATTAGAATTCACAGCTCCTGGAGCTCAGGCAGCCATGTCTTGTCACCCATCTGATGTGTCCACTGTCTTCCTTTAATTAGATTAAGTTTAGGTGCCATTGCAGAGTCACAAATGAAGATAAAACAACAGTTTAAATGGAAGTGGAGTATGTGTCCCTAATGGCACTTAGTGGTCTGAGTGGCGCTTTTTATGAGCTCGTTGCTCTCATCCCTTCTGAGACCCTTACACAAATGGCTCCCCCAGAATCTGTTTCTAGTCTTCTTCTGACTCAGCCTATTCAAACTGGAAGATCATCTAGTTCAACTCCTTGTTTTGCAGAGAAGGAAAGCAAGTCTGGAGAGATGAAGGCACTTGCCCAGGGCCTCAGGACAAAACTGAGTCTGTTTCAGGACAAGAACCCAGGTCTCCTGGAGCTGGTTTCAGCACTCTGCCCCTAACCACCCTGATGCTCTAGACCAGCTTCCAGGTCTCTTTCCAGGGAGTTAGAGAATGAACAGAGGCCTTTGTCAATGTCCACACAGCATGATTTGGTTCAGGTGAAGCCCAGAGCTTGACATAACTTAATAGGTGAAAGACGAAATAAAAGTCAAAGAATTGGTAAATAACATCTTCTATTTCACTAAGTAATAGTACTTGTATAACTAGAACTACAAAACCTAAAGACTTCATAGTTTTATTGTAAATAGCTAAATCAAATCAGTTATCTAGGCCTCAAATGGAACTTTGTGATCTGAATGTGAAGGATAACAGTTTGTTATCTAAGTAAATTCTATCTTCATAATAATTGTTGATATGTAAAACTGTTGGATGAGAAGACCTAAGTTAGAAAAAAATAAGCCTGTGCAATATATGCTTTTAAAAATGTATTCTCGGAGCCAGGGTTTCCTATACTTCACTCATTCACATACAACCATCACAATATTTATCATATCTGTGTTTCCATTAAATTGATTTTTTAATATAAGTACGTGTATGAAAAGAGGAAAACATAATAAAACTATGAGAAATGGCAAACCAGTATCATTTGCCATAAAATAGTGAAATAAATTTGTAATTATACAATTTTTATTTTTTTCCCTAGGTAATATCTATTTTTATTTATTTATTTTATTGTTGTTCAATTACAGCTGTCCCAATTTCTTCCTGGTTGTTCTCCCCTTCCCCGCCCCTCACAACCTCCACTCTGTTCCTTCAGCACTCTGCGTTCATTCACCTGTTTACTAATTCAACAAATATTTACCCACAACTGTGGCCCAATGTCCATACAACTGTGAACAAGACAGTCAAGGTCCCTGCAGCCCAGAAAGCACGTTTTGTAATGGTTTACTTATTCTTTGTCCCTCGCTATAGACTGAGGTCATCAAA
>VMDR010036061.1:0-10585 GCA_007922815.1 Macrotus californicus | reverse complement strand
CCATTTCTAAATTTGGCCCTTAAAGTCCCAAACAGGGTATGTTGAGTTGCCATAATCGCTGTGGTTAGAATAAAATCAACTGCAACTATTTCTTGTATAATTTTGAAGAAAAACCAAAATAAAATGTACCAAAAATTTATTTTAGTGATTCAAAGATTTTGCTTCAGTTCTAGGGAATATAGAACCTTCCCACCAATTAGGCTCATTAATATGCAGAGACTTCATGTTTATGAAAGTTTGTGACTTACACCCACAGTCTCTACTCCTAATTCATTCACCAACATAGTTGCTTTTATCTCTTTCTTTAACAACAACATTTGGAGGTGATGATTGGAAGATTTTTTTAAATCAAAAGTAGACTTTTAAATAAACTAGAATTTACTAGAGCACTCTATAGGCTGAAAATGGCCCCCCAAATATCAGATCTGAATGCTAGAACCTATAAATGTTCCCTTACATGGCAGAGGCTTTACCAATATGGTTAAGGATATGGAGGGGGAGATACCCTGGATTATGATGGTGAGCCCTAGCTCAGTCACACGTGTCTTTATGAGAGGAAGGCAGAGGGAGGTGGGACTACACACAGGGAGAAGCAGATGTGAAGGTGGCACTGAGAGCATTTGACGATGTTGACCTTGATCGCTACAGTAATGTGCCATAAACCAAGGAAGTGTGGAAGCCATCAGAGACTAGAAGAGGCAAAAGGCAAATTCTCCACTAGACCTTCTAGAGGGAGTGTGTCCTAGCTGACAACTTAGTGTTTGACCCGTGACACCGATTTCAGACTGCTGGCCTCCTGAAGTATGACAGAGTAAGTTTCTGGTTTTTTTTAAGCGACCAAGTTTGAAGTAGTGCATTACACCAGCCATAGGGTCTAATATACGTGCTGTGCATCACCTACAGAGAGAAACAGGTTATGGCAGCAACTTGGTATGTTTAGGCCGGTATGATTCCCAAATGTTTCATTCAAATTGAATATTACCCAGATAAGGGAATTTTCCAAGTTTATCTTTTTAAAAAAACTAGTCTGTGTTGTTATAACTTACTGGCTATAATTGAGTAACTCCCTGGTTACATTTTTAAATAATTAGGATTGTACTGTGTAACAATTTTTTCTAGTCATGCATTAAAAGATAGCCATTACTCAGTATGATACCCAGTTGGGTAAATTCAAGTAATATTCTCAGTGGGGTGAAGTTTGGAAAGTTTCAAATGATGATGCCTTTCAGCCATAATGATGCTGCTGTGTTGACTGAATGTAGGTAGATTGAATTTATGATATTTTTGGCAGTGAGAAAATTTCTTATTCAAATCCTCATATTCATAAAGCATGTGACTGTTGAAAAACAAGTGTCAAAAGCTTATAATCATGATGCATTCTTTCATAGTTTGCACATAAATATAAAATCATACTTTGAAATTTTAAAAATATTCCAGCACAGTTTTTTTTAGTTTCAGTTTTGTGACATTTTCTCAAGAATGATCATGGATACTTTTTTTCATTTTAAAAGAGTGATGACAAACGTACCACTTTCCGGCAGACTTTTGATCGTGCTGTAGGCTTGATGTACAATGGGAAAAATTACTTCATACCTGCAGGAAGGTCTCTGCATTTGCAAACAGACAAGTGCAATGAAGGAGTAACAAATCTTAACCTAGACCAGATGCAAACTGGGTGCACTTTCTTTTCCACGTAGACTGAAACTTTTTTTGAAGGTTGACAAACTTCTTTGCATAATACCACATGCTAGACTCTTAACTTTACAATTATTTTATGAGCATTTATATTTCCATTATACAGCTAAAATAACTAAGCCTAAGAGTGATGCAATATTTTCTTTTTGGAGTTCCAAGCCAGGGCTGGGAACCAGGTCCATCTAGCTCTTTCCTAGGTCCACTCAGCATTACCTTAATTGCATAGTCATTTCATTAATTAGTAATGATCCCATAGTTCCTGGCCATCAAACTTTATTTGCATATAGGAAATAAAGTTTTGACTATTTGTACATTTTTCAAAATTCATCTTCTCTCAAAAATTACAGGAAAAATGTCATTCAGCAAATAATGAAACGGGGCCCAGTGCGGATTAAGTAAAAACAAAGTTTCCCTCCTGAGTGTTCCAATACAGTGTAGTGCCTTTCCAAGAGAAGAATAAAAGCCGTTACTTAAAGTGTTCTTAGTTCTCATACTTTAATGTCTTGATATTAAGTTTCATCACAAAGTGCACTGATAAGATATTTTTTATTATTTTTATTACTCTGGAGAATTCGTGTCCATGTCAAAGCCAGATTTCTTTAAGCATATGCACTTTAAAAAAAATTATAAACCAATTGTGTCACTTAATGTGTCATCATTAGACTCAGTTTCATGACAGAATAAAGGAGTATAACACTTCGAGTACTTGTTCCAGGACTGGACGGGACCCTGGCATCCATGATCTCATGTGGCCACCGACATCTACAGTGTTACTAGCAGTAGTTTCCCACCCTGGCTGCATGTCGGGGTTCCTAGGGGGTGTTCAAAAATTACTGATGCTCAGCTTGGACACCACCCTCACAATCACATCAAAATCATCACGAGGTCTGAGACAGGTATCAGTATTTTTTTTCAAAGTCTTATAATTAGATTAAAATATGAAGCCATGGGTAGGGAAGAATTGATTGTGAGCTCCAAGGTAAAAATATTATCTGTATTATCTCTGCCTGGTCAGCATATGAAATTCAGGTGGCCTGTCTTCACTGAACAAACTCTCGAGGAAAAATACCTCTAAGTCTCAGCTATTTAAATATTAATGCAGTTTGCTCTTCCTCATTCTTTCTCATAATCAAAATAAATCAGTTCTAAAATTGCTTATGCAAAGGACTCTCACCTCTAGCTGATACACTCTAGTCTCTCTTCTCTATACTCAAGGTACTGTTTCCTTGTATAAGGAACACATATCAGGTCTGAGGGATTTCAGTGAAAAGAATTAGAATAGAAGGCATGAAGCATAGCACCTAGCTATCCCCAGTTACTTAATCAACCAAGCTAACTACTCAGGAAGGACTGGCCTTTTTCATTAATGGTAACATGGGAAACTCCTAAGGCGTAGAAATCAATGAAAATTACATAATTTTAAAACATGAATTTCTGTTGATTTTCTCTGCATATTACTGGTTTCTTTATGAAACATATTCAGTGTTGTTAGCAAAGTCTATTGTCAAGTACATTGTATTTCTTTGACCTACCCAGCATCCTTTTCTATCTAATGGACTGAAAAAAGAGATGGAACACAGTATAAAATCACTAGTAAAATTCACTAATGGCCTTTATAAGGCATAGAAGAGATATCACAAAGAGGAAATTACTTTCTTAAAACAATACTGTTTCAGGTGCAGTGTTTTCTATTCTTTTAAAAACAAAGATTAATTAAAAAACAAAGCAAAAACAAAATGTAAGCCCCCAGACTACCTTTAATTATCAACATGTAAAGTATACTGATTTTTAGTTTAGGGCTTTTTTGATCCATTTTGTTGATGTGACAGAAATAACATTTTCTGATAACTCTTTAAATATTTTGCAAAGGAAAATAATAATAGTAGTAATTATTATTATTTAAAAGTTGACTTTGCAATAAAGAAAGCTGTTTGAGGGTATTAATGACCCAGATGTTGAGTCAGACTTTCAGAATCTACATAGCTTCTTCCAATAAAAATGGAGCCACCATTTACATGGCACCTACTTTCCAAGACATTTTTCATGAGTTTTCCGACTTAGTCATCACAAAGTATGCTTGCTACTTTCCCACCTTGTAAGGGCGACCACTGAGAGTCAGAGAGCTTAATGAACTTTACTAAGAGGTGGCAGAGTCAAGAAGGGAATCTACTGCCTGTGCTGTGTCTACTGGCCTCTGCTTCTGAACACTCTAGGACAAATCAGGAGAGAGCTAATTGGTTTGCCGTAGAGCAACTATTTGCTTTTTGGTTTAGAAGTCATGACATACAAGCAGCAAAATATAACCAGAGACATTGAATTAAAGAACACACTGTCAGTAACCAGAGGGGAGGAGGGACGGGGATAATGGGGAAAGAAGGGGAAGGTCCATCAAGGAACATCTATAAAGGACACCTGGACAAAGCCAAAGGGGGTAGGTTCGAGGGTGGGAGGTGGGGATGGCTGGGGCAGGGGGCTGAGGTGGGGTGAAAATGGAGACAACTGTACTTGAACAACAATAAAAAAATGTTACAAAAGAGAAACGTGGTGAAGGGATTAATTAGCCAAAGAATATTTATGCACAACCCATGGACAACAATATGGGGATTGGCTTGGAGTGGGGTTAGGGTGGAGCTAGGTGGAGATGGGGAAAGGGAGAAAGGTGGGAACAACTGTAACAGCATAAACAATAAAAAAAAAAGAAGTATAAATAATCACCTGGAGTAGAACAGAGCTAATTTGTAGGCAATTCTGTGAGGACTGAAACAGTCTCATTTGGACTCCAGTTGTGTGATCTCTGAGACAGTCCAAATACATTTCATTCGGTTGAGAAAAAGGAGGGAGTCACGAAAAGCTGCCTGGCTCCCTGTAGGGACTGGAGTGGTGTGCAAGACTCCTGCAGGTTCTTCCTGCAGCTTCATGGGGGTGTTCTGTGAGGGATACCTGCACGTTGCTAAGGTCTCTCCAGTACAATAGTGTACTTGACAATTATTTTTATATTTTCCTCCATAATTTGGAATTATTTTAAGTAATAATCATGAACTAAAATAAATGATAAAAGAGGCCAGAAAAGTAATGGAGTTAAACATTTTTATTGAATCATTACATAAATATATTTAAGCCTCACACCCAAAGAGATACAGTACAAATTAACAAATGAATAACTAAACTCACAGATACAAACAACAGAATGGTGGGAGGGGCAAGGGGCTGTGGGGAGTGCAAAGTGGATAAAGGGGATCACATATATGGTAGTGGAAGGAAGCTAGACTTCAGGTAGTATACACAGGAGAGTACACAGATGTCAATTATAATGTGGTACACCTGAAAATTATGTTCTGTCATTAACCAATGTTTAATGCAAAGTAATATATTCTAATTTTAAATTATACTAATGTATTTTAAAAAACAAGAAAATCTACGTATTTGTGTACCATTGTAATGGATCATAACGTTTGAAGTTCTGCTTCTAGTCTTAGCTTTTGCAAATTTCTAAACTTTTAATACATAGACTCCAAAGAGTTACACAGAAGGACAGATTTAAAGAAACATCTCTTTCTTCTATTTTCAAATCACTACGTTATCAATACCCTTGATAAATTCTTATTTAAACTGCACATCTAGACACTGTCACAGAGACATGAACTGCGCAGGGTCAGATTTAGTCATTCCAAGTTGCTGTGAGCTTATTCTCAAAATAAACTGTATGGAAGTGTTTTGGAGGTCAACTGTATAACTAGAAATTATCTAAGTTAACTTCCGGGTTCAACACACTGCTTATTAGCAGCTAAGTAATAATATTTGCTAATTAAAAATGTATGTATATACCTATACATGTATATATATAAATTAATTTTTAATTAATTATTTTATCATTGTTCAATTACAGTTGTCTGCATATTCCCCCACCATTCCCCCCCACCCCAGCCAATCCTACCTCCCTCCCGTACTCCCACCCTCCCCCTTGGTTATGTCCACGTGTCCTTTATAGTGGTTCCTGAAAACTCTTCCCCTCACTGTGCCCTCCCATTTCCCCTCTGGCTATTGTTAGATTGTTCTGAATTTCAATGTCTCTGGTTATATTTTGCTTGCTTTTTTCTTTTGTTGATTAAGTTCCAGGTAAAGGTGAGATCATATGGTATTTGAATTTCCTCAGAAAACTAAAAATGGAACTGCCTTTTGACCCAGCAATTCCACTGCTGGGATTATATCCTAAGAGCCCTGAAACACCAATCCAAAAGAACCTAGCACCCCAATGCTCATAGCAGCACAATATATAATAGCCAAGTATGGAAACAACCTAAGTGCCCATCAGTAAATGAGTAGATCAAAAACTGTGGTACATTTACACAATGGAATACTACACAGCAGAAGAAGGAGCTCCTACCCTTTGTGACAGCATGGATGGAACTGGAGAGCATTATGCTAAGTGAGTAAGCCAGGTGGTGAGGGATGAATGCTATAAAAATTAATTTTATACTAAATTGTGGAAAATAATATATGTACATTATTAATTTATGTAATTAAAACATAACAATAACTACAGTAGTTCTTTAAAATTGTGCTAATATGGTGGCCACTATCCATATGTGATTACTTACCTTAAAGTTCAATTTATTAAAATTAAAATAACATTTTAGTTCCCCAGTCATACTAGCTACATTTTTCATGCTAAATAGGCACATGTGGCTACTGACTACAGTAATGGAGAGCAAAAATATAAAACATTTTCATCATATAACTTTACGTTCGGCAGCATTGATTTAAAACTTATATTCATTATGAGGAAGTCATACAAGTAGGCACCATAAAAAAATAAGCAATCCAATTTAAAACTAGTAGTGCACCTGAATAGACACTTCTCCAAAGAGGACATACAGATGGCCAATACAAATATGAAAAGATGCTCAACATCACTAATCATCAGAGAAATAAAAATCAAAAGTGAGATATCACCTCACACCTATTGGAATGGCTATCAACAAATCAACAAAGAAGTGTTGGTGAAGACATGGAGAAAAGGGAACCCTCATAGCTTTTGGTGGGAATGCAGATTAGTGCAGCCACTGTGAAAAACATTATGGAGTGTCCTCAAAAGATTAAAGATGGAACTGCCTTCTGATCCAGCAATTCCACTTTTGAGTATATATCCAAAGCAACCCAAAACACTAACTGAAAATATGTGTGTGTGTGCGTACACACATACACACACACATATACCCCTATGTTCATTGCAGCATTATTTATAATAACCAAGTAATAACCAAGGTATGGAAGCAGCTTAATAGATGAGTAGATAAAAAAGTAGTAGTGGTATAAAAATATGATGGAATAATACTAGACCGTAGAAAAGAAGGAAGTCTTACCATTTGCAACAGCATGGATAAACCTAGAGGTTATTGTGCTGAGTGAAATAAATCAGTGAAAGACAAATACCATATGACTTCACTTATATTAGGAATCTAAAGAAAAATATAAATGAACAAACAAAACAAATGGATTCATAGATACAGAGAACAGACTGATGGTTGTCAGAGGGAACAGAGTTCTTGGGAGTGGTAAAAAGGTAAAGGGATTAAGAAGTAAAAGTTGGTAGTTACAAAATTATCATGGGAATATAAAAGTATAGCATAGAAAAGATAGTCAATAATATTGTAATAAGTATGCATGGTGCCAGGTGGGTACTGGTAATATTGGAGGGGAGAGATATGATTGTCTAACCACTATGCTGCATCCCTGAAACTAATACAAAATAATATTGAATGTAAACTGTAATTGAAAAAAATTAAAATAAAATAGACAAAACTAAAAAAAACTGTATCAGCCAAATATTTTATTGATGAGAACTACTTTATTTTCAAAATCATTTAGAATCACCAGTGCACTGGAATGATAAGGTCAGGCTGACTTGTACTACGTATTGTTATTATGTAGAATCCCCTATAGACAGTGCACCCCTCATTGCCTTCATCAGAGCTGGTCATTCCCACGGGCCGGCCCTGGGTTTGCCACTGCTCCAGGGACCTGTGAGTGCTTCCGTGGCTCTCATCTAAACGCTTGCAGATCTGTGGTGGGAGATCAACTCTCCTCACCTTATTGATCAGGCTTTAGGGAGGGCATGGTTAGTGTGGTTTGGATGCCACATTCTCCTACCCCTTCAGGGAATATGCTCCATCAATCATTCTCTGTCTTTTCTCTACCTGCTGGCAATTTATCGTGAATCTAAGCAAGCTGTGTCTTACCCTTATAAAAGTGCACATTCTTGTACCTTGGCTCTGTCTTATATTTCTAGTCAACTTGGAATCATTACATTTCTTTTCACATTCCATTTTCCTGAAATAGTCTCCCACTCATTCTTTATTCCATTGTCATCTATCTTCCGCAAAATCTGCTCTGGCTATAACCACCCCAAGGTCCACAGGAAGTCATCCCTGGCCTGCCTCTGTGCTCCCATAGCATCTGGTTCACACTGCTTTTTGCAGTGCGCCTGAAAAGTGTTGTCTCTTATGCTCAGGAAAATATAAATTCCTAGGAGATATTATAAATATCATATTCAATTCTGAGATTCTAATGCTTTTGTGTAGTGGTCACTAAGTAAACATTTGTGGAAGAAAGGATGGAAAGATGGGAGGGAGTTTTACTGTTATTTTGAATAATTTAGTTCTGAATTAGGGGTAGGGGCAAGAGGACCAGGAATTAAAATGTTGTGCATGCATGTCAGCTGCATGCTCAAGGCTACAGAGCACTTAAGGCAATGTATTATGGTCAGAAAATTATTCTGCATGTGTCAAGATCCTCCCTAATGCTTAGATTATTAAAGGTGTGTTGATGATCCACTAAAAATCAATATCCTGAAACCCCTCCTGTTTTATTCAGTTCAGTATGTAAAGTATAATGCAGGGCTTGCTCTGTGTTAAGCACTGTGCTAGAAACTAAGGACACTAAAATGACTAGGCATTTTATCTGCCCTTAAGAGTTAATTTATGTTAGGAAAGGAAACAAAACATTAGAAACAGTTATGAGCATGATGATAGTTAATATTAATTTAGAACTCAGTTTGCCAGCCGTAAGTGCTTCTCATGTATATGTAATCCTTGTTACATTGTCATAACATCCTATGAAACAGACACAGAGGGGGTAAGTAATGTGCCTAAGGTCACACAGATAGTAATTTGTGGAACTGGGTTTGTATCTAAGTAGTCTGATGATTTTGATTATTTGTAAGGATTCGGAAGGCTCCACAGAACATAATTTATGTGACTTTCATTTCAACACAAGAGATGTGAAGTGGTGAGAGAGCACAGGCAATCACTGGGAGTCTGAGACACACCTAGGTGCAAACCCCTGTATGTGCTCACTCACATAGAGGTGGGCTTTGCCTCCAAATTGAACCGCCAGGAGCTGTGCAGTGAATCGTGGCTTTGGGAGAACTTAAGGTAGACGTTACCAGTGAGGTATATTATGCCCCTCCGCTCACCAGTCAAGCCAGGCTGTCTAATAGGTTGTGCTGGGTGAAAACCATCGGTAAACATATCAGTTCTGGGAGTAGCTGGTGAGTTTTGTACTTTAAACAATACATTATAAATCTCAAAGTTTTATCTTGAAAAAGAGCCGAAGCCAGGTATCCAGGCATCCCAAGAAATAAGGATACACTTTCATAGTCTAGCTATAAATTTATTCTGCCCTATACAGAAAGGCTGGCCATTGGTGACGAGGGGACAAAGTTTAGGCACAAGCACTCTGATGATCTGTGGGTGAAAACACACAGCAACATAGCAGGAGTGAAGGGTGTTTTCCTAGTGATCTGACCGGGCCAGGAATAGATGTGGATGCCAACAGTGGAATGACATTAGCTATAAAGTGCTGACTGTAAGCCAATAATGGTATTAAGCACTTCACATATATAGCCTTTCCACATATACCATCCCTGTGAAGTGACAGCAGTCCCTCATTTATAGATAAGACTGAGGCTTAGAAAGAATAAGCAGTTTGTCAAAGTTTAGATGAAGAGAAAATGGGAAAGCTCTATAAGCCTGTCCGAAAAGTCAGTGATTGTAATTTTACAATGTGGTCTGTAAGTAAATGTCAACAGAGATTTGTGGTTTTAGTTAAGACCAAATGCAAAGATCTAGTTTGTGATTCAAATGTACTGTTTTTTCCTAGTCCTTGATAACTTCAAGGTCCTTGAACAAAATGTTAGGAGCAGTCTTGGCCCCAAAAGATTCACTCACATGCAAATGTCCTTACTCTCTTTGTTTACCTTTGAGGGAAGTTCCATGATGGGCTGGGTGGTGGGTAGCATTGCATTTTTTATTGCTCCTGTGATCAATGTCTGGCACAATGATTGATCCTACTCTTCTCAAAAGGATAACTCTGGGGACAGTATTTCTTAGTTCTTTCCAGCTGTACTTAATTTTGGTACATCGATATGACAGACTTCAGGGAACTTTCTTGGCTTTCTTCTTAATCTCTTAAGCTTAAGAGGTTGTCTAACAGCAGGCCTGACATTCATGATGAGCTGGCTGTCACGTGTGAGTAGCACCAAGAAGAACAGCTAAATAGATACTTAGAACTTAATCGTATACTAGGAATATTAATGTAAACATGAAAGAGCATTTCCTGAAGTGGTTTTAAGAAAATACTGTGTGTGTGTCTGTGTGTGTGAAATATGGTTAATTAGCTTGTCAGAAATAGAAATTATCAAAATATGTGATGCTTCCATTGACTTCTAAACTCCCTGCTTTGTTATTCTTCTTAATCCTTTAGTTCAAAGAAACCAATTTCTGCCAAGGGAAATCTCTATTTTTTCAATGTCATTAAAAATTATCCTAGTAGTATAAGTTAACCAATATTGGTTTCTATCAGACATCCATAAGTATTTTATTAAGGAGGG
>VMDR010036060.1:0-10590 GCA_007922815.1 Macrotus californicus | reverse complement strand
GAAATGTAGAAGCCAAAGAACTCATATATATGTCCCATGGACATGAACTAAAGAGGGGGAGTGTGGGGGGAAGGGGTGTGCAGGGAGGGGGGTGGGGGGAGGAGATGGGACAACTGTAATAGTATAATCAATAAAATATATTAAAAAAAGAAAAAAAAGAATAGTATAGGAAATGTAGAAGCCAAAGAACTTATATATATGACCCATGGATATGAACTAAAGATGGGGAATGTGGTTGGGAATGGGTGTGTAGGGTGGAGGGGAAAGAAAGGGGTAAAATGGGACAACTGTAATAGAATGATCAATAAAATATATTTTTTTTAAAAAAAGAATACACCTCCTCTAAACCAGCCCTGCGACAGATTCCAAAGGGTCTGCTTTAACAAATGGGGGAAAAAAAAAAAAAAAGATTGAGGGAGAGAGGAACAAAGGTATGAAAGAAGTAAAGTGGCAATGAATAAGTACCTATCAATAATAATCTTAAAAATAAATGGATTAAATATTCCAATCAAAAGACAAAGAATAGCTTAATGGATAAGAAAACATGACCGACACATACGCTGCTTACAAGAGACCCGCCTCAGAACAAAAGACCTACACAGACTGAAAGTGAAGGGGTGGAAACAAATATTCCAAGCAAATGGACAGGGGAAAAAAGCCAAGGTAACAATACTCATGTCAGACAAAATAGACTTCAAAATAAAGGCCATAAAGAGACCCAGAAGGTCATTTCATAATGTTCAAGGAATGAATCCATGAAGAAGACATAAACATTGTAAATATATATGCACCCAACATAGGAGCACACAAATACATAAGGAAAATCTTGGAAGACTTCAAGAAGGATACTGACAGCAGCACAATTATAATAGGGGATTTGAACACCCCACTGTCAAAAATGGATAGATATTCCAAACAAAAATATCAACAAAGATATTGTGGCATTGAACAATGTCCTACATCAAATGGACTTAACTGATATATATATAGAGCCTTTCATCCCAACGAAGCAAAATGTACATTCTTTTCAAATGCATATGGAATATTTTGAAAGATAGAGCATGTGATAGGATATAAAATAAGCCTCAATAAATTCAAGAAAATTTAAATCATATCAAGCATTTTCTCTGACCACAAGGGAGTGAAACTAGGAAGCAACCTCAAGGAAAAAACTCAAAAACACTCAAACTCATGGAGATTGAATAGTATGCTATTAAACAATGAATGGATCAAGAATGAGATCAAGGAAGAAATCAAAAAGTTTCTGGTAACAAAGGAAAATGAACATACAACAATCCACAACTTATGGGACAGAGCAAAGGCAGTCCTGAAAGGGAAGTTCATAGCAATACAGGCCTACCTAGAAAAGAGAAAAACACTTCAAATGAACAACCTAACCCAACACCTACTCTAAGAACTGGAGGAAAAACAATAAAGACAGCCCATAGCATGTAGAAGTCAGAAAATAACCAAGATCAGAGCAAAATTAAACAACATAGAGACTAAAAGCACAATCCCAAGGATCAATAAATCCAGGAGCTAGTTCTTTGAAAAAAACAAACAAAATCGACAAGCCTTTAAGCAGACTCATCAAGAAAAAGGGGGAGAGGGCCCAAATAAACATAACCAGAAATGAAAGAGGAGAGATTACAACTGATACCACAGAAATAGAAAGGATTGTAAGAAATTACTACAAAGAACTATATGCCAAGAAATTTGAACACCTAGGTGAAATGGATAAATTTCTAGAAAAATATAATCTTCCAAAATTGAAAAAAGAAGAAGCAGAAAGCCTGAACAGACCAATAACAGCTGACGAAATTGAAGCAGTAATCAAAAAACTTCATATACACTAAAGCCCTGGACCAGATTGTTTCACAGGAGAATTTTACAAAGCATTTAAAGAAGAGCTAACTCCTATCCTTCACAGACTATTCCAAAAAAATCCAAGAAGAAGGAAGACTCCCAAACCCCTCTTATGAAGTCAGCATCATCCTAATCCCAAAACCAGATAAAGACATAAAAAAGAAAGAAAACATCAGGTCAATATCAGTGAAGAACTAGATGCTAAAATCCTCAACAAAATATTGGCAAACCACATCCAGCAATGCATTAAAAACATCATATACCATGATCAAGTAGGATTCATCCCAGGGGTGCAAGGATGGTACAATATTTGCAAATCTATATGTGGAATACATCACATAAACAAAAGGAAAGACAAAATCACATGATCATATCAATAAATTGGAAAAAGCATTTGATAAGGTACAGCACCCATTTATGATAAAAACTCTCTGCAAAGTGAGAATAGAAGGAGCATTCCTCAACATTATAAAGGCCATATATGAGAAACCTACAGCCAACATCATACTCAATGGGCAAAAAGTTAAAGCTTTCCCACTAATATCAGGAACAAGACAAGGATATCTGCTTTCACCACTCCTATTCAACATAGTATTTGAAGTCCTAGTAACAGCAATCAGACAAGAAAAAGAAATAAAAAGCATCCAAATTGGAAAGGTGGAAGCACATAGAAAATCCTATAGACTCCACCAAAAAACTACTCGACCTAATAAGTGAATTTGGCAAAACAGCAGGATACAAAGTCAATATTTAGATATCAAAGGTATTTTTGTACACCAACAATGAAATGTCAGAAACAGAAGTGAGGAAAAAGGTCCCATTTGATATAGCAAGAAGAAAAATAAAGTACATAGGAATAAGCCTAACCAAGGATGTGAAAGACCTATATTCAGAAATCTACACAACACTGAAGAAAGTAATTAAGGATGACACAAAGAAATGGAAGTATGTACCATGTTCATGGATTGGAAGAATTAACATCATCAAAATGTCCATACTACCCAAAGCAATTTGTAGATTCAATGCAATCCCTATTAAAGTACAATGACATCTTCAACAGACATAGAACAAACATTTCAGAAATTTATATGAAACCATAAACTACCCCGAATAGCTGCAGAACTTTTGAGAAAAAAAAATCAAGTAGGAGAGATCACAATACCTGATATCAAATGCTATTACAAGGCCATTGTAGTCAAAACAGCCTGGTACTGGCATAAGAACAAACATATAGACCAATGGAACAGAATAGAGAGCCCACTAATAAACCTAAGTGTCTATGGTCAGTTAATATTTGACAAAGGGGGTAGCAGCATAAAATGAAGTAAAAATAGCCTCTTCAACAAATGGTGTTGGGAGATCTGGATGCCACTCCATGAAGACAAACAACCCGGTTAAAAAATAGGCAAAAGACCTGAACAGGGATTTCCTCAAGGAGGACATAGAGAGAGCCCAGAGACATATGAAAAGATGCTCTACATCACTAGCCATCAGAGAGATGCAAATTAAAACCATAATGAGATACCACTTCACACTAGTGAGAATAGCCATGAGAAACAAACTAACAAACAACAAGTGTTGGAGAGGATGTGGAGAAAAGGGAACCCTAGTGCACTGTTGGTGGGAATGCAGACTGGTTCAGTCACTGTGGAAAACAGTATGGAATTTCCTCAGAAAACTGATACTGGAACTGCCTTTTGACTCAGTAATTCCACTGCTGGGATTATAACATAAGGACCTTGAAACATCAATCCAAAAGAACCTATGCAGTCCAATGTTCATAGCAGCACAATTCACAATAGCCAAGTGCTGGAAGTAACCTAAGTGCCCATCAGTAAATGAATGGATCAAATACTATGGTACATTTACACAGTGGAATACTACGCAGCAGAAAGAAAGAAGCTCTACCCTTTGCGACAGCATGGATGGAACTGGAGAGCATTACGCTAAGTGAAATAAGCCAGGTGGTGAAAGACAAATACCATATGTTTTCACCTTTAAGTGGAACTTGATCAACAAGAAAAATAAGCAAGCAAAATATAACCTGAGACATTGAAATTAAGAAGAAATGGAAGAGGGGAGATGGGAGGTGATAATGGGGGTAAAAGTGTGAAGGGTTTTCAGGAACAACTATAAAGGACACATGGACAAACAAAGAGGGTGTGGAATTGGAGAAGGTGGGGATGGCTGGGGTGGAGCAGAGGGGTGGCGGGTCAATGCAGACAACTGTGCTTGAGCAACAATAAAATAATTTTTTTAAAAAGAAAGATTCTCTAATGCTTTGGTGCATGGAAAGGAGCAGTCTACTGAAACTTTAATGCATACTTGAGCAACATTTTGAAAATCAACCTTTCCTCTGCATTTAGATCTTGATTCCAGTTTGCTTACAATTTAAACTTTGGTATTAGGCTACAGTTGTTGGTCAGACCTTTTTGTTCTTTGTATAGTTTATACATGTCTATAGAATTGGAAATGTCTAAGATAAGAAATCCTTCATAGTCATACCTTTATAACTTCTTTTAGTTTTAACTTAGCAAAATTATGAACTCATGGTTTTTTACAAATTACTTTTTATTATTTTATGCTCATATTGTCATATTCTTATTTTCTGCTAGAGCAGAATGCTCTGGGATCACCATTTTGATTTTGTTTCCCCCCCGCCCCCAAGATAACTGTTCTTGTTTCCTACTGATTGTATAATTTAATCAAATCCACAAAGTAATTTTGCTATGTAAGGTAACATTCACAGATTTTGGGGATTAGGGCATGTACATCTTTGGGAGGGTATTATACTTCCTACTTCAATCTGGCCATCTCCCCTGCAAAATACATTCATTTCATCCCAACATCACCAAAAATGTCAACCCATTACAATCCATCAAAGTAAAATTTCATCAGCTACAAAGTTCCAAATCTCATTGTCTAAATCACCTAAGTCACGTATCAGTAAGATCTGAGTATGATACTGGGACAAAATTCCTCCTGATCTGTGGTTTTATAATTTATTTTAAAAGTAATGTGTTCCCAAAATTCAATGGCAGGATAGGCACAGAACACTGGTAATAGGCACTGACCTTCAAATTTGGAGAAAATGGAATAAAAAAGGGGTCACTGGTCTCAATCAAATTAAAAATCTAGCTAGACAAGCAGTATTAGGTTTTAAGGCCTGAGAGCATCTGCTGGGCTTAAGCTGCCCCTCTGAGTTCTCCATTCTTTTTCATGAAGGGTAGCACTTGTTCATAGCTGAGTAGTTTCATCAGCCTGTTTCCTGCATGTACAATTTCGGGAGTTCAACAGCCTTCTTTCATTTTGTCCTTTGTTGCTTGCAATCCAGGCTGGTATAAAATTCTGAACCTTGTGGGTCTCCTGTATATACCATGGGAATTCACATTGTTAGACAAGAGGCTTCTCTACATATCTTTCCTGGATAACCTCATTTCTATTCCTGGCTTCTGCTGAGTTTATTGAGGGATATCCACAAGTTACACACCTCATCTCTTCAAAACACCATCTGTGTGAATGAATATTCTGATCCTTCTGAGGCACTAGAAAAAGGTCGTTTAACCACCAACTTGCCATTTTCTCCAGAATACACTTCCTTTGAGTGAATCTCCTAATATTAGTATCTTTTGCAGTGTGGATAGGCTGAGAATTTCCCAAATCATCAAGTCCAGGTTTCTTTTTAAGAGGCCTTCCCTAGGTTTATATTTTTGCTTCTATTTTTTTAAGCTGATAGGACCATTTTATTTTTTATGTTATTGTATTACAGTTGTACCAATTTTTCCTCCTTTGCCCTCCTCTACCCAGCACACTCCCTGCTCCCACAGTCAATCCCCACACCATTCTCCATGTTGTCCATGTCCAAGGATCATTCATATAGGTTCTTTGACTAGTCCCTTCTCCTTCTTTCCACTATTATCCCCACCCTTCTCTGAACTTCTGAATTTTGCTATAAGCATAAAAAAAACTATAAAAATCTCCTCGACTTCATATCCAAGTTTATAACATCCAAGTTCTGCTTTTCACATAACTGTAGCACGGCTAAGTTTCTACTATGTAAAGATCCCCTTTCTTCCAGTTTCCAATAACATTTTTCAATTCCTTCTGAGTCCTCACTAGCAGTGCTGTTAGTGTTCATATTTCTATTAGTCTGTTTATCATTATGTATTCTCTAAGACTAGATTTTCTCTCCTGTGCTCTTCACTTCCTTCTGAGCTCTTGCTAGCTGAGTTGTTAACATACATTCTTCTGCTAATAATCTGTATAAACATTCTAGGACTTTTCCTATCACCCTCATAATTCTTCTAACTGCTGCCTATTGCCTAATTTCAAAACTGCTTCTAACATTTTTAGGCATGTGTTGTAGCAGCACTTCACTCTCAGGTACCAAAATCTGTATGTACCATATTGCTACTGTTAAGAAACTTAGTGGGTTGAAACAATACAAATGTATTAAAGTTCTTTAGGTCAGATGTTCAAAATGGGTTGATGGGACTAAAACGAAAAAGTAGCCCTGACCAGTGCAACTCAGGTGGTTCGGTGTCATTCTGCAAAGCAAAATGCCACTGGTTCGATTCCAGGGGACATGCTTGGGTTATGGGTTCAGTCCTGGTTGGAGCAAGAGCAAGAGGCAACTGGTCAATGTTTAAAGTCTTAAAAAATTTTTTTTGTATTTATTTTTTAGAGAGAAGGGAAGAGAAGGTGAAAGAGGGAGAGAGACATCAATGTGGGAGAGAAACATAGACCAGTTGCCTCTCACATGATCCCAACTGGGGACCAGGCCTGCAATCCAGGCATGTGCCCTGATTGGGAATTGAACTGGTGACCCTTCGCTCCGCAGGGTGGTGCTCAATCCATGGAGCCACACCAGCTGGAGCAAAAAATGTTTTTAAAATTAAAAAAACAATATGAAAAAGTAGGGCTGCTTTTCTTCTGGAAGCTCTAGAAGAGAATCCTTTCCTTGCCTTTGCCAGCTTCCACAGTCTGTCTACATTCCTTGGCTCATAGCCCCATTACTGCAGTCTCTGCTTTCCTACTCATGTCTTCGCTGACTCTTGGCATTCTTCTTCTAAGGATCCTTGTGACTACACCGGGGCCACTGGGTAATGTAGGATAACCTTCCCCATCACAAAATCTTGAATTACATGTGCAAAGTATCTTTTGCCAACATGTAAGGTCATATATTCACAGATTTTAGGGTTGGGATGTGGACATCTTTGGGGAGGTCATTTTTCTGCCCACCACACCTGCCCTCCGATGAATCCTTGTTCATTTAGTGAACAGTTTTTGAGGGCCTTTGAAGGGTGCTAGGGGACATGTATATGAGGGTTAGGCAAAAATACTACTTCTGCTTGTTGGGCCAGAGTTGGAAAAGACCTTTTCAGTATTAGATTTTTCAACACCCAATTAAATGTATTACATTATTCTATCCTGCTTATAACATGGATTGATCCAACACTAGGACTTTTCACCCGTGTTGACAATTAACTGTGAAGAAGTGAGTGGGTTCAATTTTGCCTGAAATTAGGATTTTCATGTGAGATTTTTCAAGTTTTTTTGCAAAACGTGATGGATGTTAAAGCAGCCCTGTAGGCTAAATTCACCTCCTGGCCAGAAGTTTACAAATGCTGTCATATGGATTAGTGATGTGATCTAATGACAGATCAGGATTGTGGATAGATAAGATGTATGTGACTGATACTGGGATGTGAGTACAGAGCCTTTTGTTTTTTTTTAAAGATTTTATTTATTTATTCATTTAGAGAGGGGAAGGGAGGGAGAAAGAAAAGGAGAGAAACATCAATGTGTGCTTGCCTCTTCAGCACTCTCTACCAGGGACCTGGTCTAAAACCTAGGCATGTGCTCTAGACTGGAATTCAATCAGCAACCCTTTGGTTCATGGGCTGGCACTCAATCCACTGAGCCACACAGGCCAGGGCAGAGAGTCTTAATACTACAAAAATTCTGTTCAAACTTACAAGGTGGCTGGGAAATGATATAAGTTGGGGTTGTTGGCATAAAAAGAAGGCAGTGCAGGGCTATTGTCTCTGTGGGCTATTCAGCCCACAAATCTTACAAGCTAGACTTATGGCAGGCATGGGTGGAGAGGGGGAGATAAAAAAAGATAGTATGTCAGTAAGGTGAAGCCTGTAAATCTTAAATCAGGTGATTTAAAGCCTATTAGAGCTTTAACAAAGTCCTACAACCCTCTGAGCCTGGGTCAGCTGATTGTATATGGGAGTTAGGTAAGGCCACATAATAGATCTGACTGCAAGGCATACAGTTTTTGTTTTTGAAATAGTTAGTGAGAACTTTATATAGATCTCTTTTGAGCAATTATATGTGGTGTCTCCTTTAAAACAACAGTTCTGTGAAACAAATGTCTCAATTTCCTGGATGAGGAAAAATGAAAACAGAAAGATAAATACTAATGCCAATTTCACAGCAGAGTGAAATTTAAATGGAAGATTTAGTAAGTCATCTAGGGCCACAGAACTAATAAGTGGTGAAACCAGTTTATGAATCCAGGCTGTCTAAACTGTCTCAAACAATAAGCAGGCATAAATAGGAGAATAAGTCAGGTGGCAGGATCGATGAAGGGTGCTTTAGGCAAAAGAAAGAATATGCAGAATAAGGCCTTGCCTTGAGCCCACTAGTCAACCTTCAGTTATATGAACCAACAAATTCACTTCAGTGTTGAAACCATTAAGAGTCAGACTTACTGGACGTGAAACCAAGAATCTTGATTTTACCATTTATGTTGTCAGTCTGCTAAATGTCCTTCCTTTCTCTGTTCACATTGATCCTGTCATTCAACTCAATTGTGTCCCCAAATACTAAGGATTTGGAGTCCAAATGTGGCTGACAGTGACTTCTGGTATTATATCCGTTTTAACATTCAATAAGATGTATTCTGTTCATCATTGCAAGCAAGTCCTGAGACTTACTGACAGCTCGGGTCTTAATACCACCAATCATTATGCTTAGGGAAGTGGGACAGATTGATTAGTTTAACCTCACTCTCCTATTCCATTCACTCTTTTTAAAATTGATTTTGAGTGAGAGAGAGGAAGAGAGAGAGAAACATCGGTTTTGTTGTTCACTTATTTATGCATTCATTGGTTGGTTCTTTTTTAAAAATAAAACTCAACAAGTACTGATTTCTTTTTTTCAGATTTTATTTATTTATTTTCAGAGAGAAGGGAAGGGACAGAGAAAGAGAGGGAGAGAAACATCAATGTGTGAGAGATACATCTATTGGTTGCCTCTCACACGTGCCCACCTAGGGACCTGGCCTGCAACCCAGGCATGTGCTCTGACTGAGAATTGAACCAGTGACCTTTCAGTTCGCAGACCCACATTCAGTCTACTGAGCCACACCAGCCAGGGCCATTGGTTGGTTCTTATATGTACCCCGACCTAGGATCAAATCCACAACCCTGGCGTATGGGGATGATGCTCTAACCAACTGAGTTACCCAGCTAGGGTCCATCCACTCTTAAAGCTGGACATGTAGTTCCCTTCTATAGGGAACCTATTCATGTGTGACGTGAACTCGTGACTCAGCTCTGGTTCTGAATGCAGACCAGATGTACATGGCATGCAGGGAACATTTGTGAATAGTTTTCCTGTGGGGAATCAGACATGAGTTATTCCTAGGCTGCTTTAAAACTTGCTCTTGCAAAAAACTCCCTCACCCGAGATGGAGACAGCAGAAGTTTACTTTGATTTGGGCCAGACTTCCAAAGTACATGTGTAACTAGCTAAGCCACCTCTCCACTTTGAATTTTATCTTTGAAGTGATTAGCAACATTCTTTTCTTTGCTATCTATAATAGTTAACCATCTAAAGCAAATCTATGCATAATAAATGAGGACTATCCTGAATATAATGTACCTCGAGTTTCAATAAAAGCCTGTCAAGGCAAGGGGTCAGGGCCCTCTCTGTCTGTAGGAGCGCTGCCACGCGGCCCTCTCTCTCTGAGAGATCAGCCACGCAGGCGGCCCTCTCTCTTTATCACTGAGAGATTGACCACACATCTTTTTTTCTCCACCGGATTCCTTTAGTCCATGTGAATTTGTTCGTTACTTGTCCGGGGATATAGGACAAGCATTCCACAATGACACGCGGTCCTGCCGGATGGGACTGCAACACCCTTCCCCAGAATCAGAAGTTTTCCAGATGGAATTCAGGGGAGTAGGTAGGGGGAATGGTTGCTGGAATGACAATCAACATAGGTAATGCCTCTTGAATCCTGTTACATATGATATCTGCATCCTAGAGTCAGGAATTTAATAGATAAATATATGTGTGAAAAATCTCATCTGAGTGAGGGATGACTGTTTGTTTGGAACCAGATATTATTTAAGGTAAAGGTTAAGCAACTCTAATAAAAGACCCCCAAATGCAGCAGCTGAAATAAGACTACATTTATTTCTAACTTTACAGAGCTAGGTGTTCCAGAACCCTGAGGTGACTCTAGCATCCTCAATACTTCCATTTCTGAATTCAAAGTGGCTGTTCCCATAGTAACCTCTCAGTCAGCAGAGAGGTGAAAAGGGCAAAGGGAAGACATGTTCATTCTTTTTTTTTTTAAATTACTTTATTGTTGTTCAATTACAGTTTGAATTTTCCCCCCACCACTCTCCCCCCACCCCAGCCAATCCCACCCCCCTCCCTTGCTCCCACCCTCCCCCTTGGTTATGTCCATGTGTCCTTTATAGT
>VMDR010036059.1:0-10575 GCA_007922815.1 Macrotus californicus | reverse complement strand
TTTTTTCTACAATAAGTTGTGTTACTTCTGTGATTTCTTGTACAGAATTTCCATTGCCTAGTTCTTTGAAACCACCTCTTTGTAAGACTATATCTGACTATGACTAGTTTTTGGAATGTGGGATTCAACATTTAGATGTTATTTGACTCCTTTTTGTAATGTGAGATTCAGCATTTAGAATTTGTGTGGAGCCCAAGAGAAGGAAGTCTAGAATAATAAAAGTAAAGGTTTTTGTAAAATGTCCCTATAGTCATCCAAATTAGTCATTAATAATTGGCGCTTAGGAGCAGTTTTTCCCTAAGTTCTTGATAGAGAACTAATCAGAATTTAATAGTACTTCATGAAATATGTGAAATATTATGTATTTGTTATAGTTTGGAAAAGCATAATGTATAGGATCAAATTTTCCTATTTTTGGCACATCATTATTTGATTGTTTCTAGAGAGTAAAAATCATCTGTTTTATTCCTGCTATCCCTGCTGTATATCTAATTTGTAGAAAAGAAATAGGAATATAATAAGCACTGAATGTTGGTTGAATGAGGAAATCAGTGAATTGCTATAACTATCATCAAATTATGTTTTGAACACTAAGTTTTTTTTTCCTTGAGTATGTATATTTCTCAGAGTTTTCTTTAAATTTAGGGATCCTTTCTATAATCTGGACATATAGCTAGTTGTGCCTGCTCATATGAAATTTATCTCAATTTATCTAGGTCTGGAATTCCCATTTCCTTGATTATTTTAGTACAAATGATTACTGATATGGCCCTATGGATTCTAAAAATGAGAACAGTGAACATTCTGTTGTTTTTTATATACTTCGAGTATTAATTGTTGGTCGAATGTAAGAATAATGTAAATGTAAATTGAGAGTGAATTGGGAAGACAAAAGATTGATTTCAGAGAGTACAGAGTTAAGGAGATTTTTGACAAATGTTAATGTTTAGTTGAGTTTTTTCCCCAGTATAAATTCCAAAAATCAACATAATTAAAACTGTTGTGGTTAATGGCTTCCTCCCTTGTCTTTTTTTTTTTACTCTTTTGCAACAAGTGTTATTAGTTAAGCCATGATTCAGGATCCCAGGGTGGGATGTGCCCAAGTGTCCTTCACCTGCCTGGGAGGATGGAGGACAGAAAGGGCCAGGTGCGGCCAGTTCAGATCTTCCCAGGAAAACTGCCTTCTGCCTGGCCCTCACCCCAGGCCAACACCCAGGATATGGGGCAGAGGGACTTGCACACCAGCTGGTACCATTTGCACACAGAGGCATCGCCCCCTTTAGTGGCCATTGCCCTCTCAGAGGTGGAAGGCCGGGTGGTTCTGCCAGCAGTTCCCGGTCTGGCTCTGGCTGGGGAGGACCCCGTCAGAGGGGCAGCCTGGGAGTTCCCGATTTGGTCTTGATGCCTTCTGCCATGCTGTGGACTCCTAAAGAAGCCCCTGAAACTGCCCGCAGCTCAGTGTGATCTTCAGTGAAGTGGTAAGTAGCTTTCAAGTAAACACAGAAACCATTGCTTTGGAACCAACCTTGTGGACTTGGACTGTGAAGTAAATTAAGTTAGCACCCTTTTCTATTTGCCAAAGGTAAATATAATTAATACTTGTTAACTTTTTAATCTGAAAATGTCCATTTTACCTTTATTTTCAAAGAGTTTTATTGAAACACAACATTCATACATTAAAGTATTCAAATTTTATACTCATATGTACAACATTTTTTAAATGAATATACTCGTGTAAACCCCACAAAGATCAAGATACAGACTCTCATGCTGTTCTTAGTAAATACTCCCTCCCTCAATGTAACTGCTGTTCTGACTTGAATTGCCATTGATTAGCTTTGTAGGTGTTTTTTAACATCACATAAATGATATGGTACTATATATTCTCTTTTTCCCCTGACTTACTTCATTTAACATGATGTCTGTGAGAATCAGCCTCCTGTGGTTAGTTTGTAGTATTCCATTGTATGTATAGGATTTGTATTTTCTTCTACCATGTGCCTGGGGTCACTTCTAGTCTGGGACCATCTTTAAAGCAAGTTCAAGACTTGAAATACCATTGTGTGGTTGTTGGATTTTGATACTGTCCCCATAACTCTTGCTATGTTATCAAAACAAATATCCTGATTTTCAGGATTAGCAAATGTCCTCAGGGAAAAAGTGCTTATCTGTTGTTTTTCCTTTCTGTGTTCTTATTTTTTGTTTCACTTACAACTTTAATTTTCCTTTTTTTTAAAAAAAGATTTTGTGTATTTATTTTTAGAGAGATGGGAAGGGAGGGAGAAAGAGGAGAGAAATGTCGATATGCAAGAGATATGTTGACTGGTTGAACTGGCCTGCAGCCTAGGCATGTGCCCTGACTGGGAATGAACCAGCGATCTTTCTGTTTGCAGGCCAGCGCTCAATCCACTGAGCCACACCAGCCAGGGCTAACTTTAATTTCTAAAGCTACTTGCATTTTGGAGCAATAATCTTCTTTCAGTTCTTTGTGTATATCAAAGATAGGTTTTTGTTTTGTTGTGTTTAGGTTTCTTATTCATGCATAATATCCATAGCCTCCAAGGTGCTTTTTTCCCTCTTTGTGACTTTTGGTTCCTGCCTTTCATGTTAGAGACTTTCCTTAAATGTTTAGTGATCTCAGACCCCTGAAAAGACATCTGCCAAGATTAAGGCCTACTGAGCTCTGATATGCCACGTCTGTAAGTTTAGGGTTTAGGCTGCGTGAAGTTTTTGATCCCATTAAGGGATTTTACATGGTACCTTACCTTGGGATTGTTCATATCCTCTACCTCTTTTCTAGCCCTATTGTGAAAGCCCTGGAGGTGTACTCTTCTTTCTAAGGGATGCTATAGTCTTTCTTTTGAAGTCCTATTTATTATGGCTGTTTATAGGGTTGGGAGCCACATTTTTTTTTTAAAACAGGTACTTAAATAGTTTATTTGTCTTATATAACAAGAACTTTGGAGGTCGACAGTCACTGGCAAGGGTTCATGAACTCAGCACTATCAGGGTCAGCATCTGTGCAGCTGTTTTGGACATTTCCCTCCGGATTGCAGGGTGGTGCAGCTCCAACCATTATGTCTGTATTTAAGGAAAAAATAAAAAAAGGATATCAACTTATCTGCCTGTTTATTGGGAAGGCTAAAGCTTTCCAGGGACTCCACAACAAACTTGCCCTTAGGTCTCACTGTCCACAAAGTTCTGCACATTGCCACTTGAACAAAATTAGGGTTCTATTAGAAAGGAAGAAGGGGGATAGGTATAAGACACCCCATAGCATTTATGGTCTCTGTCCCCAATGAGTTAATAATGGCTTTGTGGAAGATATGTATATGTCTTCTACATATATATACATGTACATGCATAAATGTGTGTGTATGAATAATAGTGCATGAGTTAAGGAAAGGCCATAATATAAGTGACAGAGCAGATATTTCAGAGATGAGGTTTTTAGGGGTCTAATACAGCCCATCATCGTTTTAAGAGGCCTCATAGTGAAGGGCTATGTGTCTTACCTGGAATCTGTGGGCTGCTGCTTGCTTGCCATACCATGCCATGCTGGTACCACTTGCCGGAGCAGATGGGTGTTTTGAGCAAGTGTACAGAATTGATGGACGGGGTGTGAAGTTGACCAGACCCCAGACTGTGTGAAGGCACTGCAGGGACCGAGGACGGGATCCTGAAATTAGAAGTCCAGAATTTTTTTCATGATTGGAAAGTTTCCCTTAATGTTGGAAACAATAAAGATATCCTGTAATTACTCAAGTTTCTGTCACCTAAATATAATATCAAGCTATAAAATTGCCTCCAGAGAGTAAAAGCCATCAGCCTGGCACTTTTTTTTTTTTTTGTTTCCCCTCTTTAAATTGATACATTAGAGTGGTGCATTTGTTATAATTAATGAACTGATAGTGATACATTATTATTAACTGAAGTCCACAGTTTATTTATATTTTCTTAGTTTTTATCTAATGTATTTTTCTGTTCCACATTACATTTAATGGTCATGTCTCCATAGGCACTTCTAGCCTTTGCCATTTTCTCCAAATTTCTTTGTGTTTGATAACCTTGAGAGTTTAGAGGAGTACTGGTCGGTATGATGCCCCTGTATTGGAATTTGATGTTTTTCTTATGATTAGACTAGGGTTATGAGTTTTGGGGAAAAATATGTGTCATTTTTATCACATCATTTTAAGGGTACATATTAACAACAGGATTTATCACTGTTGATACTGATCTTGGTCATTGGCTGAAGTAGTGTTTGTCGGGTTATTCCACTGTAAAATTATTTTTTCGCCTTGTGTATACTGTATTCTCTGGAAGGAAGACACTGTGTACAGCCCACACTTAGAAGTTATGGTCCTCTCTTTTGGGGTGGATTATCTACATAATTTATTTGGAATTCAGAGGAGTGGGATATTTGTCTCCCTCCCCCATTTATTAATTTATTTAGTAATTTCTTTATATCAGTATGGACTTGGATATTTATTTTATACTTTGGGTTATAATTCATTACTATTTCACTTAGTTTGTTGCTCAAATTGTTCCAGCTTTGGCCATTGGGAGTTTTTTCAGCTGGCTCCTGTGTCCCATAACATATCTCCATCAATAATGATTTTTTAAAGTACTTTCTTTCTTTCTGGGAATACAAGATGGTCCAGTCTTATTTTGCATATTTCCTGTCTCAGTCCTAGAATCATTAATTTTTTCAAAGAGTCCTGATTTCTTTTATTGAAGCATGGTATTAGAAATCAAGCTGTGGGTGCTAGATGTGCTTGTGCTACTGGTATTAAATTTCTTTTAGTCCTTCTCAGCTGATAAAACAAAGAAATATATGTGTGTTTACTAACCTGCATATATACACATATCTACAAATATTTCTATGTGTAACCATCTGTATCTAATTAAATTAGTTCTTACTGATGTCACCAACTTTATTCAATCACTACATGTATCCTTCCAACCTCTTTTCCTTGCTTGTCTGTAAATTCACACTTTTAACTCCCTTCAGCTGATATTCATTTGCTTAATTGGTCCTTTTCACTATATAGGGTCCGGCAGAAGTAAAACTTGCTTTAGTGTGGTTGATTGGGTAATAATATGGGTATAATAATTTATAGTTTTAACTTGAACGTGTCATATGGTGCCCTTGAGTGTGATATTGTTATGTTATAGAATTACATGTTTATGATTTTGTTATAAAATATTTTTTAATAAAAAGGGGCATTATTTGTGCTGGACCCCTGTATATTTATAACAATATCAGAGTTGTTAACTTGTAGCTGTCCCCCCTTTCTATGGGGAACAACAGTATTAACTACAGTACAGTACTTAAATGCAGTTCCATTTCCATTTTTAACTTATGGACTCCTCATTTTCAAAGTTACTTAGGTCAGCAACATTTCCCCCATCCTCTTAAATGAGGTTGTTTAATACATTCATAGTATACTTTCTTATTTTCTTTCTTGGAATCCTCTGACTTTATCAATGATTTTTTAAAAATTTGCATATATTGCCCTGGCTGGTGTGGCTCAGTGGATTGAGTGCTGGCCTGTGAGCTAAAGTGTCACCGGTTTGATTCCCAGTCAGGGCACACGCCCGGGTTGCCGGCCAGGTCCCCAGTAGGGGGCACGCGAGAGGCAATCACACATTGATGTTTCTCTCTCTCTCTTTCTCCTTCCTTCCCCTCTCTCTAAAAAGAAATAAATAAAATCTTAAAAAAAAAAAAAGATTTTATTTTTAGACAGAGGGGAAAGGAGGGAGAAAGAGAGGGATAGAAACATTACTGTGTGGTTGCCTTTCACACGCCCCCTACTGGGGACCTGGCCCACAACCCAGGCATGTGCCCTGACTGGGAATCGAACTGGTGACCCTTTGGTTTGCAGGCCAGCACTCAATCCACTGAGCCACACCAGCCAGGGCTAGAGTTACATTTTTAATGCATAAGCACAAATAAAAAGAATTAAAAACATTTATATAGATATAGAATTAGTACTACCCATGTATAATGTGCACCTTTTTCCCTCAAAAAATTGGGCAAAAAGGTGTGAATTGTACACAGCAAAATATGGTATTTTTTGAAGGTACTAACAATTGGTCAGTTTACCCTAAGGACTTTGTTTAGAATATTGTTCACAGCATTATGGTGTGCTCTCTTTGAGGCTCTTGGGAGCAAGTTCTCTTCAGCTTTCTTATTGTGTAGAAACTTTGCTATGACTATTTGCATTTCCCATTTTGAACCTGCTGTTCAATTTATAGGCAGATTTCTGGTTCACTGTTAGTAAGTATTTAGGATTTTTTTGTCTGCATTTTTTTTTTACCAATTCATTCTTGGGTAGCATCTTATTTCTGTCTGTCATTTTCCTCATTTCTTTAAAATTATTTTATCTTAGTGTGATACAAGTCATTTTAAAGACAAGTATTACGAAGTGTTGTAAGTTAATAAGTAACTTTGAGCCATTTTATATAATTCTGGCCAAATGTCTTTTTGAAAGAATTGAATTTGAAAAAGAGAGAAACTAAGAATATTGGCATGTTCCAGGCACTCTGGTAATGGTATTTTCTTCTCATGCCACCTCAGTGAAGTGGTGATAGTCCCATTTTACAGAAGATGAAGCTAATAAGAAAGCTTAACTTTAGTCACACAAAGCTAACTTGAACCCAGGTTTTTGTGACTCCAAAACCTTTTTTTTTTTGAAGTACCTCTAAAGCAGGGGTGTCAAACTCATTTTCACCAGGGGCCACATCAGCCTCGTGATTGCCTTCAAAAGGGCCGAAGTAATTTTAGAACTGTATAAATGTAACTACTTCTTAACTGTTAAGGAGTTGAAACTACATTCAGCCCTTTGAAGACAACCTCGAGGCTGATGTGGCCCCCCGTGAAAATGAGTTTGACACCTGTGCTCTAATGGGATCTGATTTACCCAACAATTTCTAAACCCTTCATTGGGGTCATTCATATATTTAGCAAAGTGCTGTTTTGTAGAAATTGTCACATTGATAGTGTCTTTTTAGCTTAGCATGTCTTTGAATGGAAATTGGCTTAGCGCTCTGGCAGGAAATAGCATGCTTAAAAGGGTTAAATGAGGAGAGTTTAATAAAGATATTATTTATAAAGGTGTAGGCCTGATCCATGGAACGAAAGTGGATGGTGCATTACCCTGGAGCTAGTGACAATTGGGAGCTGTCATTACTTAGGTCCTAATGAGCAAGGAGAAGGGATTGTTACCAGACCCCTAAGTGGAGCTTTAAGATAGAACTGCCTGATAGGATCTGTGGCCTTCAATAGAGGAACTTAGGGAATTTGCAGTTACCTGGCAGGGAGAGAGTTGAAATAAAACCCTTGACCTCACTTTCATCCTGCTTGTGCCTCCCATTGACTGAATCCAAGGAAAGGTTAGAGGACAAGGGTACCCATTGATTCAGTCTCTGGGTCCAGAGAAATAATGATGCAAGGTGGAGAGTGATTCTGGGGGGGGGAAACAGTAAGGGACACAGACATGGTCCCTGCTCTGAAGGAGCATTCCATCCAGCTGGGAAGGTAGGTATTGAGCAATATTATAAACGTTATGAGTGCCAAGTACAGGGTGCTGTGGAAATGTGTAATAGGTATACCTTCTCTGAGGAATCACAGAAGGCTTCTCTGTGGGATGTTCTTCACACATCTTGGTTCTATTCAAACAAAACAAATAAAGCAATAGATTTTTGGTCCCCTCCCCCAGATATTCTGATTTTCTAGGTCTGGAGTGGTGGGTCGGGAATATGTTTTCATTTTTTAATTCCTCACCCAAGGATCTGCTTATTGATTTTGGAGAGAGAGAGAAACATCGATACGAAAGAGAAAAATTGATCAGTTTTCTATATGCACCCTGACTGGGAAATGAACCCACCAACTAGGTTTGTGCCGTGGCTGGGAAGAGAACCCGAAAGCTTTTGGTGCATAGGACGACGCTCCAACCAACTGAGCCACCTGGCCAGGGCAGGGAATATGTTTAAAAACAGAAATCTTACCCAGGTAATTCTGTCAATTTCTTAGAGTTACCTCTTAGAATGCCTTGCTCTTAGAGTTTGAGAAGGGAGAGTGGCGTGAGATGAAGCTAGAAGGATGCTGGGCAGAGCCTTGTAGGCCATTTGTAAAGATTTTGGACTTTATTCTAAGGTAGTCGGTACACACTGGGGATTTTTTTCCCTGAAGCTACCTTGCTAATGAAGAAGTTCAACTTGGTAGTTGTATAAATTGAAGTGACTGATTCCTCCCGCCACCTCCACCCCCCCCCCCCCCCCCCCCCCCCCCCCCCCGCCATTCTCTATCTAGCTACTCTACTGTTTTGTTTTGTTTTTAATTTTGTAGTAGTTTTCCCGTCATTTTCTTGAGTTTTCTAGATATTGTAGGTATCAGATCTGCAAGCAGTGATACTCTGCCTTCTCTTTTTGCAACATTTATACCTCTAAATTCTTGTTCTTATTTAATTTTAGTATATTAATTAGTACATTAAAATATCACCTGAGGGAGAGTGATGCCCAAAGAAAGATTTGGAACTTAAACAGAACCTGATAGAAGAGCTTCAGAAATGTGTGGACATATACAAGTATTTACCTTTTCTTCTTCTCCATGGCCAACATGAGGAACAGCAAGTTAAAGAACATCTGGAACACCTAGAAGCACAGCCAGATGTTCTTTGGCAAAAACAAAGTGATGAGAGTGGCCTTAGGTCAAAGCCCATCTGATGAGAACAAAGACACCCTGCGTCAGGTCAGTAAGAAGTTGAAGGGTGAAGTAGGTCTCCTTTTCACCAGTCACACTACGGAATGAGTGGTTCGTGGAATAAATATATGGAAATGGGCTATGCCTGTGCTGGAAACAAAGCAACTTTTCACCGTGAACCTCGACCTGGGGCCCCTGGAGCAGTTCCCCATGGAGCTACAGCTCAGGCAGCTGGGCCTGCACACTGCCCTCGAGAGGAGTGTTGACCCTGCTGTGTGACTGTGAAGTGTGCAAGGAGGGCGACGTGCTAAGTCCAGAGCAGGCCTGTGTCCTGCAGCTTTAAGGATATGAGGTGGCTGAATCCAAGGTGACCATCAAATCCATGTGAGATGCACAGTCGGGAAGGTTCCAGCAGATGGGAGATGAGTTGCTAGAGAGCGTGTCTGAGTCAGCAGAAGAACTAGAGGAAGAAGACAACTGCTGATGGGCATGGGGGACTGAGGGCCCCTTGGCCCATTCCAGATGTCATCTTGACCACATGGGACTGCTACTGCCCTTCTTGGGGGAGCAGCTGTTTGTTTTGCTGTGGATGAAGACAAGGGAGGGCGACAGGGACAGACTTTTCCTACAGTCTGCAGGGTGTCTCCCTGTAGATGGCAAAAACAAACAAACAAATAAAACAGCACCCCCCAATCACATGACTACCAAACCCCGGTATTGCAGTACTAATGCACAAATAGTGTGTAACTTACTCAGTGTTCACTTAAAGCATTTATTCAGTTCTTAGTGGACTGTAAGTTCTTGGTGCGACGTTTACTTTTAATTCTTTGTATTTCCCACATAGACTAGTATCATTTACTAGCTCCTAAACCCTAAGCCTTACTTTTCACGTTTGTAAAATAGTAGTAATCGTACTTCCCATCAGGTGAGACAAAATGAGGTGGCATAGAAAGCACTCGACTTGATGTCTGGCACAGATGGCAGTTATCCATTCATTCATTTAATTCAGTAAATGATTGAGTGTTAAGCTAAGCACTAAGGATATAATGTGAGCAAAAACAGGCACGGTAGAAAGGAGAGCTATTGATTAGTCACACAAAGGAGTAAAAAAAAGGAACACAGTTCATTAAGATGATATTAACATAAAACCTAACCTACCTTTAGATTCAGGGAGGGTCTCCCTGTGGAAAGGATGTTAATGGATCTGAAAAATGATTAGAAGTTAATAGGCAACAGGTGTGTGTGAGAAGACGGTGAGTTTAGATAGAGAGTATATAGCATGTGCAAAGGCCCTCAAACATCAGCATGAGGCCCTTTTACAAATGGGAAAAAACAAAAAACCCGTGCCAGTATGAATGAAGTGAAACAAAATAATAAAGACATGTTAGTTGAAGTTGATGAGGCAGGCTGTCATTCACAGAGCACTTGACATCTCCATTTTACAGATGAGGAAACTGAGGTAGAGAGGTTAAGGTTAAGTACTTTGTCCAAAATGACACAGATAATAAATGGCAGAGTCTAGATTTCAGCCTAGGCAACCTGGCTTCACAATCAGTGCTCTTAATTGCACTGTATTGTCTGACATGATCACTTTTGCATTTTGAAAAGATCACTCATGCTAATGTGAAAAACAGATTAGAGGACAACTAGAAAGGACATGGAGAGACCAGTTAAGAAGCTACTGCAGTGTTTCAAGAAAGGCAATTGTAACTTGGAGTAGAGTTAGGAAAGATGCAGAGAAGTAGATGGTTTACTATTATACAATAAGAGTGTATCCTGGGTGAAGAAATGGAAAGTAAATGAATGGATAAGTCTGAAACGTGTATAAATAGGACAGTATGCTGCCTCACTATATAGTATTTATAAGCAAC
>VMDR010036058.1:0-10592 GCA_007922815.1 Macrotus californicus | reverse complement strand
AAAAAAAAAGAACTCTCAAAACTCAATATCAAGAAGACAAATAATTATAGAATGTGCAAAAGATCTGAATGAACATTCACCAAATAAGATCTGAATAGAAAATAAGCACATGAAAAAATATTCAACATCATCCCACATTAGGAAAATGCAAATTAAAGCCCCCCAAAGTTACTTTCCACTTATTAGAATGACAATGATTAAGACTTACTCCAAGTGAAGATGTGGAGCAACTGGAACCCTCATACACTGCTGAGAATATAAAATGTTACAACCCCTTTGGAAAAGAGTTTTGCAGCTTCTTAAAAATTTAAGAAATTTTGCCCTGGCTGGTGTGGCTCAGTGGATTGAGCGCCGGCCTGTGAACCAAAGGGTCACTAGTTCAATTCCCAGTCAGGGCACGTGCCTGGGTTGCAGGCCAGGTCCCCGATAGGGGTTGTGAGAGTGGCAACCACACATCGTGTTTCTCTCCCTCCCTCCCTCTCTCTCTAAAAATAAATAAAATCTTTTTTAAAAAAATTAAGAAATTTTCAGAAAAATTTAATTTATATCACATGTCATATGATATAGATATTCCTCTTTAGATGTTTACCAGGAAGAATGAAAACATGTTCTTAGCACTTTATTTGTAATTACCCCAAACTAGAAACAATCCAAAGTCTATCAACAAGTGAATCGATAAACAAGTTATGGTTTTGATATTGTGATTTATAATAATAAACATATATTTGATCTTTGTCCCTGTTTCCGGCACAGAGTCCCTAAAACCCTATGAATTTCCTAAGTGGTAAGAGTCATAAAGGAGAGAGGAGGATCTTCTGTTATTCATAACAAGCTCTTTTCAACTACACCTGAGTGTATGTTAGTGAGATGATTTTTGAACAGCTCCTAGTATAACTAATGGGCCAGATGGGGCTAGTTGCCAGGGAACCGACCATGTGATTAGAAGGTTGGAACTTTCAGCCCCTCTCCCTGATTTGGGGGGCTGGGGTATATTGGAAGTTGACTTAATCATCAATGGCCAGTGATTCAACCAAGCATGCTTATGTAATGAAGCCTTGGCTAGAGAGATAGAGAGAAATCCACCAAGCTTCTAGGTTAATGAACACTAGGAGGGTGGTATGCCAGGAGAGGGCATGGAAGCCATGTGTTCCTTCCCTATTCATTGCCCTATGCATTTCTTCCATCTGCATGTTCATTTGTAGCCTTTGAAATGGCCTTTGTAATAAATTGGCAACAGTAAGTAAAGCGTTTCCCTAAGTTTTGTGAGCCCTTCTAGCAAATAACAAACTTGAGGAGAGAGTCATGGGAACCCCTGATGTACAGCTGGTGGGTCAGAAGCACAGGTAACAACTTTGACTTGCAATTGGCATCTGAAATGGAGGCAGTTTTGTGGGACCAGTCCCTTCACCTGTGGAATCTGACACTGTATCTACACAGATAGAGTCAGAACTGAATTAAATTGTAGGACAACCAGCTTGTGTCAGAAAATTACTTGGTGTGGGAAAAACATCCACACATTTCAACATGTCAGAGGGAAGTCGTATTGTGAGTATAAAAGCAGTCTACAAGCAGAATTGTGAGGAGATACAGGAGAGATTTTCCTATTCAGTGGTATATTCTGGCAAATCTATTGCACACTCCCTCTCCCTTCCACCCCAAAATAAGCAGCCAAGATTGATTATCCATCCCACATAAACATGGGAGCACAGGCACTGCCCACTTATGCCATAAATCAGTTGCAAGGTGTTGTGGAATTTCATTTATGTGGAAAAAGAGAATATTCAAACATCACCAGAGTGAGCCATACTAACCAGCTTAAGGAGCAGAAGTCAAAAGCTATTTTAAGTCTTCCCTTTTTGTACTATTTCAGGATAGGATCTATATCCCTTTCTAGAATCAAACATTCTCCTTTTCAGCTGGAATTCATTTTTCCCACATATTTTCAATAGACCTTGACCTTATCTATTATTTTTAAAGAAGGAAAACTCCCTGGGGCCAAAAAATCCTCCTGATCCTTTGCCCAATCAGGGCATGTCAAATGCTCTCTGCCAAATGAATATTCAAAGGTCATCAGTATTATCCCAAGGTAGAATACCCTGTCTCCTTGATGTTGAAATTCTCACACCGACCTGATGAGGGAGGGTAGGAGGACTACAGGAAATAAACATAATGGACCAGGGCTTAATTTATTTAAAACTTTGGTTAAAAATAAGTTTGTTACTTTGAATTTTTTTACGAGAAATCACAAAGATGCAGTGGTGGAAGAGATGCTCGGAAGGGGCCTTTAATGCCCGATAATCTCCATAGCATCTTCTCAGCGACTAACCCACAGTGTTACTTTTTGTATGGAAAATGGACCTTTTACTCGATATCGTATAAATTAAATAAAAACTATGCCATCTTAAATGATGTGCAAATAAATATGATATCTAAGTAAAAACTGTGAGTTGACTATGAAACACTACTCTGATTTCTGCCAGATTACTATCTCTAACCATTTCTTAGGCAAAAATGCTGCAGCCAGCCCACTTTTGTTCCATGACATAAGTTAAAACTACCACAAATTTTGCAATCTAAAACTGCTTTATTTTCTTTACCGTCTAATTCTAGGTTCCCAGGAACACCATGATCATTGACATGTTGAAAATTTGGGGTATCCAGGTATCTTTTAAGTTTTAAAAGTTTAAAGCTACCCTTACTAAATATATCAGTTACTAAACACTTTATGTGCTATTTCCTTTAATACAATAATAGTATCACCCATTACTATGATTGTCCTGGCTTTATAGATGAGGAAATGAAATAGCACGAGAAAAGCAGAGGCTGGGAGATCTGGGGACAGAGACACTCCCTTCCGCAAACTCCGCAGTGTCCTTGGGCAGTTCACCAGGCTCTTTGTTGGCAAAGGGGTGGCTCTGAGTGGTTTCTAATATCTAACATTAGATGGCAGAAGAAGATGATCAAAAATAGGGACAGTAAAATGACAACAAACTCACAACTATCAACAACTGAACCTAAAAACAAAAACAAAGACAAACTAAGCAAACAACTAAAACAGGAACAGAATCACAGAAATGGAGATCATCTGGAGGGTTATCAGCAGGGAGGTGGAGGGGGAGAATAGGGGGAAAAGGTACAGGGAATAAGAAACATAAATGGTAGGTACAAAATAGACAGGGGGAGGTTAAGCGTAGTATGGGAAATGGAGAAGCCAAAGAACTTATATGTATGACCCATGGACATGAACTAAAGGGGGGGATGCTGGTGGGAAGGGGGAACAGGATGGAGGTGTATATAGCAGAGGGAAAAAACGGGACAACTGTAATAGCATAATCAATAAACTATATTTTAAAAAAGGTAACAGCTCTTGTAAGAATACTGTGCTCATATTAAGCAGTGGAAAGGAAGCATCTGTGTTACAGAAACTTAAAGATGAAAGGGTTATCTTTTACTACCTCATGAACTGCTCCAATAGGAAGTTTTATGTCTGGATTACATCCATTTACTCTACAAAAAAGAAATGATTAAATTTTTTGAGGAAGTACACACTGAAAATAGCATGAAATTTATGTAGAGGTGAGATAGTGACATTTGGGTGAAATGGTTCTATTATTAGTACCTAATTACTTTCCTGGGTTTCCAGAGGACCATGTGACTTGTTAATTCTAAGGCCTCTTAGCTCACTAATGCATGTTTTTTAGAAGTGGTGTGGGTCTGAAGACACCAGTGTGACCGTGCTATGACTAAGCTATCTCAGGATAATACATATAAATTATTAACTCCAATTTTAAGAACTCTGTTATTATTAAAGACAGAAAGTCCATAACTAGGGAAACCATCTAAGAGATGGTGAATGGAGTTAGAGAAAAGGTAGAGCCTACCAATCAGGTTTAAAATTTCCAGGAAAATGACCTGGCCAAGTGTCTCAGTTGATTGGAGCATTTGTACACCAAAAAAAACTAAGTTCCATTTCTGCTCAGGGCACATATCTAGGTTGCTGGTTCAATCCTCGGCCAGGGTACATGCAAGAGGCAGTCAATCAATGTCTCCCTCTCACATCAAAGTTTTTCTCTCTCCCTTCTTCTCTAAAATCAACTTTAAAAAAATAAAAAACTTTTCAGAGAAACATTTCTGTGAATCTGATAGTAGAATATTTTTATTTTCCTATAAAAAGGATTTTTATTTTCCTCTTGTCTAGTATCTAACTCAGAACATAGCAGACATTAAAAATTAGTCAGTGAATGCATTTTAAAAGTATTTTTCCTTTAAAATATAAACAGATATTTCTCATATGTGTTCACTTCTTCATTTTTTTCCCTAGGAGAAAAAGGGAAGAAATTATAAAGTCAAAAGCAAAAATGAACAAATGAGAAAATATAAAAAGTACATCTGATAGAAAAATCCAAGAGCTCTGAAAGAAACACAATTACTGGGCAGATGCAAGCATGAGGAGAAGAGGCAATTCAATACCATTTCATTAAGAAAAAGGAAGAATCCCTGGCGAGTGTGGCTCAGTGGATTGAGTGCCGGCCTGCAAACCAAAGGGTCACCAGTTTGATTCCCAGTCAGGACACATGCCTGGGTTGTGGACCAGGTCCCCAGAAGAGGGCGCACAAGAGGCAACCACACACTGATGTTTCTCTCCCTCTCCTTCTCCCTCCTTTCCCCTCTGCCTAAAAATAAATAAATAAATAAAATCTGTTTTAAAAAAAGAAACAGAAAGAGGAAGAAAATATACACCATTAATGTGTGAGATTTGCATGAAAAAAATTTAATGTATATGGAATAATTTTCTAAGAAAACATAAATGGTCAAAACTGGTATAACCAATAAAAATGTTAACCAGATTATTTATTTTTTAAAAGTGTATTTTCTTGATTATGCTATTACAGTTGTCCCAATATTTTTCTCCCTTTTATCCTCCTACCTGCACTGCCCCCCTACCCTTCAGCATATACCCCCTCCTTAGTTCATGTCCATGGGTCATGCATATAAGTTCTTTGGCTTCTCCATTTCCCATACTACTCTTAACCTCCCCCTGTCTATTTTGTATCTACCATTTATGCTTCTTATTCCTTGTACCTTTTTCCCCATCCTCCCCTCTCCCCTTCCCCACTGATAATCATCCACGTGATCTCCATTTCTGTGATTCTGTTCCTGTTCTAGTTATTTGCTTAGTTTGTTTTTGTTTTTGTTAGGTTCAGCTGTTGATAGTTGTGAGTTTGTTGTCATTTTACTGTTCATAGTTTTTATCTTCTTTTTCTTAGATAAGTCCCTTTAACATTTTATATAATAAGAGCTTGATGATAAAGAACTCCTTTAACTTGACCTTATCTGGGAAGCACTTTATCTGCCCTTCCATTCTAAATGATAGCTTTGCTGAATAGAATAATCTTGGATGTAGGTCCTTGCCTTTCATGACTTGGAATACACTTTCCAGCACCTTCTTGCCTGTAAGGTTTCTTTTGAGAAAGCAGCTGATGGTCTTACGGGAACTCCTTTGTAGGTTACTGTCTCCTTTTCTCTTGCTGAATTTAAGATTTTCTCCTTATCTTTAATCTTGGATAATGTACTTGTGATGTGTCGTGGTGTGTGCTTCCTTGGGTCCAATTTCTTTGGGACTCTCTGGACTTCCTAGACTTCTTGGAAGTCTATTTCCTTTGCCAGATTGGGGAAGTTTTTCTTTGTTATTTGTTCAAACAAGTTTTCAATTTCTTGCTCTTTCTCTTCTCCTTCTGGCACCCCCATGATTTGAATATTGGAACGTATGAATTGTCCCATAGATTCCTAAGCCTCTCCTCACTTTCTTGAATTCTTATTTCTTCATTCTATGATGCTTCTTTCTTCCTTTTTATTCCAAATCATTGATTTGAATCCCTGTTTCCTTCCCTTCACTGTTGGTTCCCTGTATATTTTCCTTTATTTCACTTTACGTAGCCTTCATTTCTCCCTTCATTTTGTGACTGAGCTCAATCAATTCTGTGAGCATCCTGATTACCAGCGTTTTGAACTCTGCATCAGATAAGTTATCTATCTCCTCATTGCTTAGTTCTTTTTCCGGAGTTTTGATCTATTCACAATGATGATGAAAAATTAGGAAGATAAACATAACACTGAACAACTTATTGGGTACCACTGGAAAAAAATAAACAAGTTGTTGGAGAATTATATCCAAAAAAGACACTTTCGTCCCAAGCTTTGGAAAAAACAGAAAACATCACAATTCATTTTATAAAGGTATCCTAATCCTAATATGAAAACCTGACAAAACAGCACAAAAAGTAGACTACTATCAAATATCATTTATGAAAGGAACAAAACAATAATAAAATGTTAACAAGTAGATGATAGTTACATTAGAAGACTAATGTCAATTTTTCTTAGAAAATCCTGCCACATTTTGACATTACGAAAACAATTTTCCCATGGTTTATTCCAGTGCCTTTTTTTTGAGTTCAGGTTTTACATTTGTCTTATTTCCTGTCCTCTCTTCACATAAGTTGACATTTATTTATTCTTTAAGTATAGTATGTGATATATGTTACCTAGTTTTCTTTTTCTTTAAAAAAATTTTTAAAGTTGTTTATGCTATTACAGTTGTCCTAATTTTCCCCCTTTGTCTCCTTTCCTCCAGTCAATCCCCACACCATTGTTCACATCCATGGGTGGTGCATATATGTTCTGTATCTAATCCCTTCACGCTGTTTCAACCAGCCTCAACCTCCCTTCTCCCCTTTTACAGCTGTCAGTCTGTTCCTTGTTTCTGTGCCTCTGATTCTATTTTGCTCATTACCTTATTTTGTTCCTCAGGTTCCAGTTATCAGTGAGATCATATGGTATTTGTCTTTCATTTCCTGGCTTATTTCACTTAGCATAATACTCTCCAGTTCTATTCATGCTGTCACAAAAAAGCAGGAATTCCTTCTTTTTACTGCTGCATAGTATTCCACGGTATAAATATACCACAGTTTTTTGATCCACTCATCTACTGTTGGGCACTTAGGCTGTTTCCAGCACTTGGCTATTGAAATAGTGCTGTTATGAACATAGTAGTGCTTAAGTCCTTTTGAATTGGCGATTCAGCATTCTTAGGATATATTCCCAGCAGTGGAATTACTGGGTCAAAAAGTAGTCCCATTTTTAACTTTTTGAGGAAATTTTATTTCCACAGCAGCTGCACCAGTCTGCATTCCCACCAACAGTGCACTAGGGTTTCCTTTTCCCTGCATCCTCACCAACACTTGTTTTTTGTTGATTTATTAGTGACAGCCATTTTGGGAAGTGTGATGTGGTATCTCACTGTGGTTTTAATTTGCATCTCTCTGATGTTTAGTGATGTTGAGTATTTTTTCATATGTATATGGGCCATCTGTATATCCTCCTTGGGGAAGTATCTATTCAGGTCTTTGTCAATTTTTTAATTGTATTGTTTGTCTTCCTGGTGTTGAATCACGTAAGTTCTTTATATATTTTGGAGAGTAAACTCTTTCCAATGTATCTTTGGCAAATATGTTCTCCCATACAGTGGGTTCCCTTTTCATTTTGCTGCTGGTTTCTTTAGCTGTGCAAAAGCTTTTTAATTTGATATAGTCAAATTTGCTTATTTTTTCTTTCATTTCCCTTGCCCTGGGAGATATGTTGGCAAAAATATTGCTCTGCAAGATAACTGAAATTTTATTGCCTATGTTTTCCTCTAGAATTTTTATGGTACTTAAGTGTTTTTATCCATTTTGAGTTTATTCTACTGTATGATGTAAGATGGTGGTCTAGTTTCATTTTTTTTGCAAGTACTAGCCCAATTCTCCCAACACCATTTATTGAAGAGACTATCATTACTCCATTGTATGCTCTTGCCTCCTTTGTCAAATATTAATTGACCATAAAGGCATCAGTTTATTTTTAGGCTCTCTCTTCTATTCCATTGATCTATGTGTCTCTTCTTATGCCAGTACCAGACTGTTTTGATTACAGTGGCCTTATAGTATACTTTGATATCAAGTATTGTGATCCCTCCAACTTTGTTCTTCTTTCTCAAAATTGCTGAGGCTATTTGGGGTCTTTTTGGTTCCATATAAATTTTTGGAATATTTGTTCTAGATATGCCATTAGTATTTTAATAGGAATTGCATTGAATCTGTAGATTGTTTTGGGTAGTATGGACATTTAAATGACGTTAATGCTTTCAACCCATGAACACAGTATATTCTTACACTTATTTGTATCTTCCTCAATTTCTTTCTTCAGTGTCTTATAGTTTTCCAAATATAGGTCTTTTACTTCTTTGGTTAAATTTATTCCTATACCTCATTTTTTTTTTTGTTGCAATAGTAAGTGGGATTGTTTTCTTAGTTTCTCTTTCTTATAGTTCTTTATCGGTGTATAGAAATGCTATTGATTTCTGAGTATTGATTTTGTATTCTGCTACTATACCAAATTATTTTATTAGGTCTAGTAGTTTAATCAGAAATGAAAGAGGAGAAATAACAACAAATACCACAGAAATGCAAAGGATTATAAGAAAATACTATGAACAACTATATGCCAAGAAATTGGACAACCTTGGATAGATAGATGATGCAGACCCACCCCATGGGTCCATGTGTTGTGGAGGTTTATGCTATGGCTGCAATGAGCAAATTCACATGGACTAAAGAAATCCAGTGGAGAAAAATCTCAGTGAGAGAGAGGGCCCTGACCCCTGCCTGTACAGGCTTTTGTTGACATTCTAGGTACATTACACCAAGGATGGTCCTCATTTACTGTGCACAGGTTCACTTTAGGTGGTTACCTTTTATAGATAACAAAGGAAAGAATGTTGCTAATCACTTCAAAGAGAAAGGACATTTGCAAATGTAAAGGGGAGCAGCAGCTGAACTGTTTACACCCATACTTGGGAGGTCTAGTGCAGATCACAGTAAACCTCTGCTGCCTCGATTCCAGGTGAGGGAGTTTTTTAGCAAAAGCAAGTTTCAAAGCGGCCTAAAGGCAATGCATGCCTGATTCCACACGGGAGACTGATCTGTGGATCTGTTTTCCTGCATGCCGAGCACACATCTGTCTGTTTTCAGAACAGAGCTGAGCTACATTAGACATTTCCACACGGATAGGTTCCCTATAGATAGATAAATTTCTAGAGTCATACCATCTCCCAAGAGTGAATCAGGAAGAAACAGAACACCTGAATAGACCAATAATAACTAATGAAATTGAGGCACAATCAAAAAACTCCCAGCAAACAAAAGTCCTGGACCAGATGGTTTCACAGGCAAATTTTACCTATCATTCAAAGAAGAACACCTATCCTTCTCAAACTATTCCAAAAAATTCAAGAAGAGTAAAGGCTTTCAAGCTTTTTTTACAAGGCTAGTAGTGCCCTAATTCCAAAACCAGGTAAACTATGGTACATTTGCGCAATGGAATTCTATGCAGCAGAAAGAAAGAAGGAGCTTCTACCCTTTGTGACAGCATGGATGGAACTGGAGAGCCTTATGCTAAGTAAAATAAGCCAGACAGTGAAAGACAAATACCATGTAATCTCACCTTTAATTGGAACCTAATCAACAAAATAAACAAGGAAGCAAACTAAAACCAAAGACATTGAAACTGAGAACAGGCTGACAGTGACCAGAGGGGAGAGGTGAGGGGATAATGGGGGAAAAGGGTGAAGGGTTTGCAGGAAAAATTATAAAGGACACATAGACAATAACAAGGTGGGGTGGAAACAGGATAAGGAGGTGGGGAGGGCTGGGGTGGTGGGGAGGGGTGGGGTGGAAAGGCAGAAAACTGTACTTGAACAACAGTTAAAAAAAAAAAAAGCAGGTTAAGACCAAGCAAAAATAAAACTATAGGCCAATATCCCTGATGAACATCGGTGCTAAAATCCTCAACAAAATACTAGCAAACTGGATCCAGCAGTACATTAAAAAGACCATACACCATGATCAAGTGAGATTTATCATGGAATGCAAGGTTGGTACAATATTTGCAAATCAATAAATGTGATACATCACATAAACAAAATGAAAAATAAAAATAACATGATCATATTAATAGATCCAGAAAAAGCATTTGATAAAATCTAGCACCCATTTATGATAAAAAAAAAAAAACTCTCTCAAAGTGGGATCATATCTCAACATAATAAAGCCCACATATGAAAAACCTTCTGCCAACATCATACTCAATGGGCAAAAACTAAAAGCATTTCCCTTAAGATCAGGAATAAGACAAGGTGTCCACTTTCACCACTCTTATTCAACATAGTACTGGAAGTCCTAGACGCAGTGATCAGGCAAGAAGAAGAAAGAAAAGGCATTCAAATTGGAAAGGAGAAGTAAAATTGTCATTATTTGCAGATGACATAATATTGTACATAGAAAAACCCTATAGAAACCGAAAAACTACTAGACCTACTAAATGTTACCTAGATCTCTCAATGTCATTTATATTGTAAAAATATACAAGTACGCATGAAAGTAGATTTTACATGCAGAATAGAACTTCCTGATACCCACCTTTAACAATTATAAATATTTGACCAATCTTATTTTATCTGTACCCCTCCCATCTTCCTCTTCCTATTCAAATATATT
>VMDR010036057.1:0-10592 GCA_007922815.1 Macrotus californicus | reverse complement strand
AATAGCTAATTAGGAAATGGGGAAAACATATTTTCCTGAACAGGATATACCGATGGCAGTAAACACATGAAAAAGATGCTCAACATTATAAGCCATTAGGGAAATGCAAATTAAAGCC
This sequence comes from Macrotus californicus, assembly GCA_007922815.1. NCBI lineage: Eukaryota > Metazoa > Chordata > Mammalia > Chiroptera > Phyllostomidae > Macrotus > Macrotus californicus. Next base: position 10,474 of record VMDR010036057.1, on the reverse strand, counting down.
ACAATAAGATATCCCTGTACATCTATCAGAATGGCTCACTAAAAATAGAGATAATACTAAATGCTGATGAGGATGTGAAGAAATTGAATCACCTGTGCCTTTCTGGTGAAAACGTAAAATGGTACAGTCACTCTGAAAAACAATTTGGCAGTTTCTCAAAAGGTTACTTACTATATCATTTCATTGATTTAACATTCTTAAGAGAAAACTATACAAATGGAGACGAGATTACTGGTTGCCCAGGGTTAAGGTGAAAGTGGGGGTGGGAGAGAAGTGAATATGGCCAGGACAACATCAGAGATTGTTGTGTTGAGGGAAATTTCTGTCTTAATTGTATCCGTGTCAATAGTGTGGTTGTGATATTAACTATAGTTTTGCAAAATGTTACCATTAGGGGAGTCTGGATAAAGTGTACGCTGGATCTCTGTACTATTTCTTATGGCTTCATGTGGACCTACAATTATCTCAAAATAAAAAGTTAAATTTTTTAAATATATGTTTGTCTTTTGGGGCTTCTGGGTGAATGGTTTGTAATTCCATGGTCTTTGACTTTTATGTGTCATATGGGCTATTTAATAGTAACCTAATAAGTGAGTTATTCAGAGTTCCCCAAAACTTGAAGTTCATTAATTAGAACTAGAAGATTATTATAGCTTTTAATTCTGAATTCTACTAAGAAAGCCATCTGCCAGCAGAGAACTGTGATGCTCTGTTGTGCATGTGCACGCCATTGGATCGTTGGACCACTAAGCTGTGGGAATACAGAACATTGTATTGAATACAGAACTGCTGCCTCACTTGACTATAATTTTCAGTTCTCCTAGTGGTGTTTTCTTGTTTGTTTTTTATCTTAAATTACTCTTGGTTTAGCCTCACAATGACTGATTGAGTTTTGTTAGGGTTGTTTGCTTAACCTAACAATATATAAAAATTCCTATCTGTGTGAGCAAGTCTATCTTATAACTTTCTAGTATCTTGCACATATCTTTTGTGTTGTGGTTCAAAATGAGTCATCCTCACCTGTATTGCTAAAGCCAATATATGCAGAATCCTAAAAGGATTGGCTTGAACAATGATTCTTCATTGTTATCTCTAAATTAATTATCTTTCCACTAGAAAGCGGGAAGAGCTTGGGTGGTTGGATTACAAGGTTTTTTGTCTCCCTAACTGCCAAAGGAAAAAGAGTATGAAGGCTTCGACCTTGGACTTTCCAGTGTGACTATTAATTTTCCTAGTGAGTTCACAGCAAAACGTTCAGATTGGAGTTGCTAGCAAGTGTCCATATATTGTGTTATTAAGTGAAACAAGACCCAGATACACTGAACACCAAGTGTATAAATGGCAATGATGACTTTTGTTATGAACGTTAATTATTCTGACTTCGTTAATGTCCAGGTGGAGGTTCTTCCTATTTCAGTCCAAGGATGCACTGTTAAGAAGGAGTTTTCTTTCCCACAGAACAAAGTGGGCTTTGTACACTTGCTGGTGCCATTTGTGGCAGAGAAGAACTTTCTCAGATTGCTTTAGGATGATGAAGAGTGTGTCTCTCATCCAAGAACTGAAATGATACCTTCAGGTGAGTCCAGAGTCCAAATCCTCAAAGGAGGGATTTAGGAAAACATTTGAGAGGATCAGGTTTAAACCAAACAATTCCTAAAGAAGAAATTCCATTCAAGTTCTTTCTTTAAAACAGGAAATTAAACAGAGTCATTATAAAGCAAACCCAAGAGACTGGTAGCACCATCTCTCCCTACTGTTAGTTGCATGAATTTCATTTTGGGTAATCTGTGATTTGAAAACCCTATTTAAATATGATCCTGGTAACCATAGCTCCTTTAAAGTACAATAATCAGAATTCTAGGCAAAATGTGTCATTTTAAAAACATATAATATATATGCCTGAAGTAAAACTCCTTGCATAATTATTAAGATTTAAGTCTCCTGAAGTATTATTTTAAGTATTTCATTAAATTCATGGGCCTATTTCCAAAACTGTTGTAGCAGTGAAGAAGGCCAGATTATAGAACATTCTTTCAAGACCCTGGTAGTTAACATACTTTATTAAAATTACTTGGGGCAAGCCAGAAAGCTGAACTGGTGAAACAGGCACAGGTTGGCACACTTTCCAGATGTTTTTATTTTTAAGTTTCATTATATGAATATCCAATGCTATGTACATGCAACAAGACCAAAATCCCACCCTGTAAATAATTCTCTCAATTGCTTTCAAGAAAGCCTTCTCTCCACAACTGAATTGCACATTGTTCTTTATGAACATAAGAAGAAAGACTTCATACACACCCTCTAAAATTCTTACCAGGGCAGAATGCTGGTGTTAACTCCTCTTGAAACATTTAATGGTGAATACTTAAAATTAATCTGATTTTATTGGGGGAGGGGATGATTCTATGTGCAGAAGTGAGGGATTTGGGGAAAACTGTTTAATTCAGTCGAGGTCTTCACTTGTTTTACTCAATGAGATGTCCTCTAACAGATCACAGTTAAAGAGGCCTAGAGGTGAGAGCATGCCTGGCATATTTAAGGAAGGGCAAGGGGCCCATGTAAAGGAGCAGAGAAGGGGTGGGGCAGCTGTCAGGGATGGAGCTGGGGTAACAGGGCCAGACTGCATCAAGCCTTGCAGCCCAGTGGGAAGACTTTGGTTTTTTACTCTGAATAAGAAAGAGAACCATCAGAGCCTTTCCTGCAGAGTAGTGACAAGATATCGAACTAGGCTTGGAGTCAACATCCCTGGAACCCCAGATCCCCAAGTGGAAATCAGGCCCTGTTGGGAAGTAGGGAGGGGAGCAGATGTTGGGGAGACAGCCAACAATGTGTAGAGCATGCTCAATTTTCCCACAGTGAATGAGAGAAAGAAAATAAAACAAAGTATGCTTTTGAAACCAGGAATACTCACACATGTGTAACATACACACACAAACAGAGGGAAGGAGAAAGAGAAATTTTACATCCTAAATACCTTTGTAGCCATGACAAAGTGAACAAATTAGAGAAAAACAAAAGAATTTAAAATCACTGAAGTGCTTTGATCAAAACTAATTTTTTTTTTTTTAAATAAGGGTCACTTTGAGGAGTTCAGACTCCTCAGGAGTACATCTTCTTGGTTCCATCTGTCCAGTGTTTCAGGAAACAGTCTGTTTTGGCAGTTAACCGTGTCTACAATTCTTACATAAAATATGTTAAACATCTGTCCCCGATCAACTCAAATATCACTGCTTTTATTGTGTCTAATGCTAGCTCATCAAAATATAACTTACAAGAGAAGTTTTTGTTTTGTTTTCTTTTCTTAGGCCATCTTAACTTTTTTGCAGTATAATAATTTTCTCAGTACTAGAAGGGAAAACTAAAAGTATGACAATTACTCAGTTTCTTTGTAGGCCAGTATCAATAATTTGGAGACAACATGGGATAAATTTAATCCCTACTTAAATATATGTCCACTCTCGTTGCAACTCATAGATAAGAGATATTCCTTTTTGTTGCACAGGACAACACTGAACCCATCTTCCATGAAAGAATGAATTTCCACCAGTACTACACACTGGCCATAATTCGGACACCCACAAGGCAGTACCTTAAGAAAAGTACTCTCTACATAACACAATAAATACTACCTATTATTGACACTACCCTGTGCCAGATACTGACCTGTGCTTTTCACACAATAGTCCAGCTTAGCTTCTATAGCTGTGTGGCCTTGGACAATGTACTTAATATCTCTGAGCCTCAGTTCCCTCATCTGTAAAATGGAGAGAACCTCATAGAGGTATGAAAACTAAATGAGTTAATGTACATAGAGTACTTAGAACAATCCCTGGCACATCATAAGTACTAAATGTATGGCCTATTAATGATCTAATTGAATAATCCTCACAACAAATTTATAAGGTAATACCATTATATTCTGCATCTTATTGATTGAAAGTAAGAGAAGAAAAACGACAACAGCAATGCCTGCGACTAATTCTAAAAACTGGGCTAAGCAAGTTATACACATTATCACTAATGTTTACCACGCTGTTATCACTGTTGAGAAACAACATCTCAAAGATATTCAAGCCCCATGGCTGGATTGATGGAGCCAGGAATCAAACCAAAATCTTCTGTTAGGAGTATCTGTGCTCTTTCTGTCACACCAGGCTACCTTCATCCTTTAGGAGTTTGGTTTACATGCTAAAAATAAATTCTGAATTAGATTTTCCTTAAATTGGCCAGTGGGTTTTGAATACTTTCTTTTCTTCAAATAGATAAGTTTGGCATCTTAAAATCATGGTTTTAAAAAAGTTTTTTTACGTAAATGGTATCCTTTTTCTCAACTACTATAATTTTTTTCTATTTTTTGGAAGGGGTTAGGAAATTAACGTGATTTTTAATGGATTTTAAACATGTTTCTTGATACAACCCTATCTCAGGAAGTGAATTTGCTGTGGGAGATGGGCGGTGTGCTCACGGGCTGGAACACAGGCAGTCCCTGTGCACCAGAGCCAGTATTTCCTTACTTTAGAACAAGCTGTAAAGGAGCAGAATATTGGTGTGAACATGAGATGGAACCATGTTCCTCACAGTGAAGTTCAGCGATGATCCTGCATCGAATTGCCTGGGCTGGTGTTTAGAAAAAAGGTGAGGATTCCTGGGCTGGAATGACTGAATCCAGAGATTTGAGGGAGGAGCCAGCCATCTGCACTGTAAAAAGCCCACATTGTGGTCCACATGCACAGTCAGGTTGGAACTGCTGCTTTATACCTTTTCCTCATCCTCATCATCTTTAGAACAAGCACCCAAAATCAGAATGGAAATCTTTACACATAAGCGATCAGACAAAAGGAAATCTCTTACCACCAGTCAAGGAAAGATTGAGAATAGAGAGACTGAGAAATTACAGTCAGGAAAGAATATTAGTATATCTCCCTCATGCTCTAATCCCCTAAACTTGGTTTATGTTACAAATCCAAACCCATAAACACAATGATCCAAAGAACCTCAGATGCAGAATTTTCTCTACATCCTACTACAGCCTCTGCTTAGCCACCAGCTACATAGCCTACAGCAGAAGAGGGAGCTGGGCCTCCTTTCAGTCTGCCTGAGGCTATTAGTACAGTTTCACAAATCTGTAAATTACAGGTGACACTTGCATATCTTATTCCAGATTAGAACCGGGCTTCATAATGAAATGGTGGGAATGGCAGGGGACATAGAAATAATGACTGAGAATTTAGAATGGTCTCTCTTTGGCTGAATACTTTATGTGCAGTATTTTATTTTATAAACCCAAAAGATAGTTCCTCTTTTATCTCCATTTTGTAGATGAGGAAACAGAGGCACAGAGGTGGAGTTATTTCCCAGAGCATTCAAACAATGAGATGGAAACACATTACTCCAATTATTCTACAACTTCCTCAGTTTGGCCTCACTTAAGCACAGGATCCCATAAGGTAGTCACCAACCAATTAATTCAGTCAGATACAGAAAGTAGAAAACAAAAAACAAGGGGGGGTGTATATTTTCACCCACATCTTTGACTTTTGAATACAGCTATGACTGAGTCTGAGTTGAACCTAACAGGCAGACAGTGTCTGAAAAGCAAACAGATGACAATTTTGTGTAGAAAATTCATGTTTCAGTTTCAGGGATTCTAGGCAGTTTTTTTTTTTTTTTTGTTTTTTCCCCCAGGGTTGGTAGCAAGGTCACAGTCAGCTCTAGGTCTGTGTGGTTAAGGCACCCAACATTTGTTGGGTAATCACCATGTGTCAAGCTACTGGGTGGGACTTCCCATACATTTCTTCATTTAACCATGAAAACCACCTCAGGACCATGGAAATAACTACTGTGATACCATTCTCCAGATGAGACAAATGGGGTGTCAAGTGGATCCAGGCTTTTAGTGAGGCTTGTGTGACCCCAGAGCCCCAGGCTTGTGTGAGCTACCCTGCTGTTTTAGGGTCTCCAGAGAAACAGAACCAATTGGACTTACGAAGATCTATGTAAAAGGAGGTTCATTATAGGAATGGGCTCATGTGATTATGGAGACAGAGAAGTCCCATGATCGGCCACCTGCAAATTACAGAACTAGAAAAGCAGGTGGTGCAAGTCAACCTGAGTTCCAAACACAAGAACCAGAGAAGCCGATGTTGTGAATTCCTGTCTGAGTCCAAAGGCCTGAGAACAACAAGCACCAATGACCAAAGGCAGCAGATGGATGTCCCAACTCAAGCAAAAAGTAAACTTGCCCTACTTCCACCTTTTTGTTTCATTCAGGCCCCCAAAAGATTGGATGATGCCCACCCAAATTGGGGAGGGAGATCTGCACTCCATCTACTGACTCAAATGATAATCTCTACCTGACACACCTTCACAGATACACCCAGAAGTAATGTTTTACCAGCTATCCAGGCATCCCTTAGCACATCAAGTTGATCTGTAAAAGCAACCATCACCCTTGCCTTTCCAGCAGAGGGTAATCTGTGGGAAGGAGCCAGTGATTGGAATTCTAATTCTAACTTCGCCATTCCCACACTTGGCAATTCTGTGACAGTCCCTGTGATCTACCTGGACTTCAGCCTCTTCCACTGACAAAATTGCAGATATGGCCCTAATTGTCTTACATACCACCAATCACTCCTTCAAAAATCTGGAACTTGCCATGATAGAAACCAAAAGTCTACCTTTTTTTTCCTGAGAAACACAACTTAATAGGCATTCTGTTATCATAGTGTCCACATAGGAAGACTTCTAAGGAATGGAACTGTAGTTGTTTTACAGAAATACATTAAATGGAGACATCCAATTTTGCCTTCTAACTAGAATAAAATTCCCATGTTCTACCAAAAAGTCTTCTCTCAACTTCTGGAGTGAGAACTGCTCCACTAAATAAAATTATAATTTCATCCCTTCTGACACTAAAATTTAACCAGTCTATGACCAGGTTTCTCAGTGAAAGAATAATTTGCATGCTATGTTCCATTTACTTACTGCTTTTTTAATACAAACAAAATCTTGGTTGGTAAGCACACCAGGAAGATAGGGAAAGCATTGCAAGATGTTTAAAGTATGCTGAGAAATAGGAGCAATACTGATAATTAATAAAGCATATCATTGAATAAAACAGGTAATTAGCTATGATAATAGAAATAGAAATAGCACCTAATTAGCAGAACTTTTCATTACTATCTCTTGATGTGGACAGTAAACATGTGGTATTTTGCTATCACACCCACATGCAAAATTTCCCAGCTGGTCTTGGCCCAAATAACTGCGTGGTAGTGAAGATGTCCAAAACAGTTGAGGGCAGTCACAATGCTGATGTTTTTGTATTCATACCATTTCTAATGAGCCAAAGGCAATGTGAATAAGAATTGCAAGTGTTCTATGTTATCAAACTAAGCTTCTTTATTCTAAAAATTGCCTTCATCTGATGTCTGTGCTCCAGCAATTTCTGTATTCCCATGGAAGGAACCCTTTACCCCCTGCCTTCCATAACTCTACGGTAGAGAAGAGCCTTAGTTCCTCGTTCAGCAGTAGTCTGGTCTCCATGCCCACAGATCTGCTCTGGATAGATTTTCCAATGACCACCATGTTGACAAACCGATAGATACATTTTCCTCCTTATTCTTCTTGACTTCCTTGCTAGTTTTTACTCTGTTTTCCATCCTTTCTTTAAAAACACATGCTGTTCTGTGATGCCCTTCTTTTATGCTTTTCTCTTCCCCTTTTGGGTAGACCTTCTCCATCTCCTTTGCTAGCTCTCATTCTTAGCCCGCTTTAAATGGCACTTCATTAGTGATCATCCACTCCTCCCTCCATGAATAATCACTGTGAGATCTCATGCCTGCACAGTTATAATTAAGTTATTGCTTCCTTTACATTCTTATGACAGTGCCTTAATTTCAGCACTTATCATTTGCCTCCTGGATTATTTTAATGCCTTCCTAATTTTTCTCCTTGCTCCCAATTTGACATCTGTTCTTTTCAATCCATTCTGTACCAATTATTTCCAAATTGTACATTTGATCTTTTTGTTCTTTGTTCTCTGCCCTGTGGGCTCCTTTGAATACAGTCATCTTTAGTATGAGACAGTTAAGATAGTTTATAACTCCTCAGAGTAAGTGACTCTAGGGCTGAGGTGGTGGAGGCAATGGCTGCTGTCTCAAACATGCCTGCCTCCTGGGAGAAAGCTGCACAAAGTCCAAACTGGGGGGACAGGGACTCCCAGGGTCTCCAGGGACAGGGGCCTTGACATCTGAAATATGGTTGCCAAAATGCATTCTGATCATTAATAAACTGTTTCTTGTCAAGTTCATTCTGGCTTAAGGACAGAATATGGACAAAGTAGGGAGAGTCAGTAACCATATGACTCAAGAAAACCAGGAAAGTCTCAAGCCTTTATTTCTATTTCTCTACCAGAATGTCATAGTGCCTGTTTCAACAGAGTTCGATTAATCTGTTAGTGATATAAAAACCCCCAAAACAGAAACCCAGATGGAAGTTTAATTCTCTCTTACATAAACAAATCCAAAGGTAAGCTGCCCAGGGTTGGTTGGGTGCTCCCTCATCATCAGGCACAGGCTTCTTTCAGCTTCCTGTTCCATTGGCATCAATACAACGTCTACCTCATAATCCAAAGTGACTACTTAAGCCCCAGCCTTCATGTCTGTGTTCCAGCCAATAGGAACACAGACACAAAGATCACACCATCTTCCATCAAAGACACTTCCTGGGAGATACACAGACCACTCTCTTTGCATACCATTGGCCAAAACTCAATGTCATGGTCATCTTAGCTACAAAGGAGACTGGGAGATATAATTTGGGGGGGGCAGTCATGGTCTTAGCTAAAGAATGGGTATTTTGTTATCAAGGCAAAAGGTGCATATTTACCTGTAGGAATGCTATCAGCCTTTGCTGCAGCACCTGAAAGTCCTATGTCTGAGATGTAGACCTTTAGTGCTGAAAAAATTTTAGAGACAGATCAAGAGGTAACATCATGATTCCTTAGCAGACTTTGATTTTTCAGTTACCTTCCAATGTGACATCAAGATCAAGGGATATCAGGACAGGAGGGAAGGTGACCACTAAAAGACAGGGGAGTTATAAAACCAAAGGAATAAGATATCGAAGATTCACATTGCATTAATGATTTCAGTGGCTGGGTGGGGGTAGGAGTGGCAATAAAACAGAGAAGTTAGGACCAATTTTGGTCTGTTGTGTGGTCTTGGAATCAGTTTTCTTCCTCTTTAAAATAGGAATAATTGGGTTATTGTGAGGAAAAAATAATGAGTATGTTTTAAAGCCTTGCCTTGATAGGTAGTAGACATTAATCATTGTTGCTACAAATATTAGGTTGAAAAAAAGCTACCATAAAGAAACCAGTTTCAAATTGTAGGTCTGATGTTTTCTGTTAGCCCAGTTGATGATAATTTGCTTTGTGTTAGGTTCATGGAGGCAGGAGCAGCATCTGTTTTTTCCACCATTGAATCCTTGATGCCTAACACAATACCTGGCACATGATAGGTACTCGAAAAACTTTCCTTGAATTAAATGAGAGAATGATCCAAAGGGATTAGATAAATTGAGAAAATATTTAAGGACATCATAGCAGAGACTGCATCAGAGAGTTCTAAATTAAATTAAGGGGAGACTAGTGAAAGGAGCAATAGAGTCTGAGGGGTCATAAAGGGAGCAAGAACTAATTAGCACATTTGGAGCTGGTACATATTTGGAAAGATAGTGATTATTTTTTATACAACCTTGGGAATTTGACCTTTTTGTATTTTTGAATTTGGCGCTTTTCTTAATTTTATTTTTCAATTACGGTTTGAATTTGGGATTTTTAAGTTCTTATTTGATATTTTATAAATTGGGATGAAACAAAAATGTAAACTGGTAGTGATTTGACTAGTCAGTCAAACAAAAACAAGCAAAAAAATAAAACCCGTAACATAGATCCTTATTAAATGACAAACATGAAGAATTAAAAGCCCCATGAGCTATTGGCAGCTTCTTCTAGTCCAGATTGTTTTTCCCTTAAATTAAACAAATCTTAGTGTTTGTAAAATTCTTGAGGAAATATGGTGACCACATGAATAATGTCAGTAACAGATTTCTTTTTATATGTTGTAGTTAATGAAGTATTTATGGTGTCAGTACCATCATTCCAGATTCGTCACAAGACATTTAATAACCACCTGGACATTGCCTTGTGTAACCACTGGAATGTGTAAATATTTCTCACAACATTACCAATAGTTAGTACTGGACCAAAATCATATAATTCTTTTGTTTTTTTACTTCATAAGGTCATATATATTTGTCACCAAAAGTCCTTTCTTTCTCTCACACAAACCTTGACCCACCTTTATAATATTTTTCTCAAAGTTAATTTTTTATTGTGTTTTTCTCTGTTACCATTTAGTCCCCTTCTACCATCACCCCCCGCCCAAAAAAAACATCACACTGTTCT
>VMDR010036056.1:0-10587 GCA_007922815.1 Macrotus californicus | reverse complement strand
CACTGGAGAGAAGTAGCTCTGGAGAGAAGTAGCTCTGGGGAGAAGTAACAATGAAGAAAGGTAGCTCTGGAGAGAAGTAGCTCTGGGGAGAAGTAGCTCTGGGGAGAAGTAACACTGGAGAAAAGTAGCTCTGGGGAGAAGTAACACTGGAGAAAAGTAGCTCTGGAGAGAAGTAGCTCTGGGGAGAAGTAACACTAGAGAAAAGTAGCTCTGGAGAGAAGTAGCTCTGGGGAGAAGTAACACTGGAGAGAAGTAGCTCTGGAGAAAAGTAGCTCTGGGGAGAAGTAACACTGGAGAGAAGTAGCTCTGTGGAGAAGTAACACTGGAGAAAAGTAGCTCTGGAAGTCAATAAAGGTGTGTTGAATGGTGTCTCCCCTCACCCACACTCCAATATTTTAATCCTCACCTAAGGATATATTTACTGGTTTTGGAGGGAGAGGAAGGGAGGGAGGGTAGGAGGGGGAAGAGAAAGAGAAACATTGATGTGAGAGAAAAACATCAATCACTTGCCTCTCATATGTGCCCCTACCATGGATGGAACCCACAGCCTGGGTATGTGCCCTGACCGATGATCAAACCTGCAAACTTTTCGTATGTAGGACAATGCTCAACCAACTAAGCCACCTGCCCAGGGCCCCACATGCCATTTTATATTGAAGTCTTAATCCCCAGTGCCTCAAAGGTGACCCTATTCGGAGTTAGGTCTTACAGAGGTAATTAAGTTAAAATGAGGTCACTAGGCTGGGCCCTAGTCCAACATGACTAGTGTCCTTATCAGAAGAGGAAATGTGGACACAGACATGTACAGAGGGAAGTAGATATGAACACAGGGAGAAGATGAACATCTATAAGTCAAGAAGAAAGGCTTGGAACTTAACCTTCCCTCATATCCTTCAGGAAGAACCAAACCTAGCAACACCTCAATCTCAGACTTCTAGCTTTTAAAACTTTGAGAAAGTAAATTTCTATTTTTTAAGCCACGTAGTTTGTGGTACTTTGCTATGGCAGCCTCAGCAGGCCAATAAAGGTGCCAACTCACAAACTGCGTCCTTTGAATTCCTTTTTGTGCTTGTTTATCAAGAGCTGATCTGTCCAATGTGGTAGCCACTAGCTGTATGTATCTATATAAATTAATATTAAATACAAACACAGTTGTATTAGTCATATTTTGTATACTTACTAATGATGACTGCATTGGACAACACAGATTTAGAATACTCTGTCACCAGAGAAAGTTCTGCTTTAGACGAGACCTAATTTAATTTCACAGTATACCACAAAGAGGGAGAAGATACAGAATCTATGATCAAATAGAATATTCAGTAAATTTTTAAAACTTAGACTAGGAGGATTATGTACTAGGTTTTAGTTTAACTTGCCCCAACATGAGAAACTATGAGAAGACATGGCTGTGTGTGTGTGTAAGGGGGTCATCTCTTTCTGAAGTCCCATTTTACCTTGAACTATATTCCTAAGTCTCCGTGTCTTCCAGCTGTTGTTCCTGTTTCTCCACCCGCAAGGCCCTAATTAAATTCTAGTGTGATTCATTCCTTTAGGTGAGTCAATTCCTACAATATACTCAAACATTGTAACATCCCTTAAGAATGCAACCGAATCCTAAATTCAAATGTCAGGGGAACAATTGAACCTGTTTTCAATGAACAGTGTAAAAATGGATATGAAAGAGTCAGAGATTTCCCAAACAGTGGTTTCCTGAACAATGTATGTATGTGTGTTCCTGCTCTTAAGTGAATTATGGGTCAGAAAGGAAGAAATATTAAGCAAATTAGAACAAAACTTAAAGAGGATTGGGGAGTGGGGAAGGAGAGAGTTCCAGGAGGGAATTGTACTGGTGGATTAATTATCTCAGAAAACTCATAACATTTAAGTGAATTTCCTTATGTCTTTTCTGAGTTCCCAAAAAGGGATTTGAATCAAACTGAGGCTAAGCTGTGAACAGGACCCATCCACTCCTAAAAGATCTACAACAAATTAAACAATTTGAAAAAACGAAAGAAGCATGAGAAGCTAACATGAAGATGTAATGCTGGCTTCTCTCTGATTGGGCACACAGCAGGACTGTCTTCTTCAGCAGAATTTTGCCCACTGTCTGAAGGTTAGTGTAGTAAACAGATTGAGTACAACTCCCATGGAAGTGAGGCTCTGTGGAGGGATTTGCAGAAGGAGTCGTTGACTGTCACTCATAGAACAGGCTTGGCCTCGTATGCATGAGTGTGAAATGGGGGGTTTTCAGTTTGTTCAGACTCTCTCTGCCCTCCTAAGCTCTATCCAGCATTTCTTAATAAGCATCTGAGTATCTAGGCTACTGGTTCTAAACAGTGGTGTGCTGATAAAGGTTTAACAACCTGTTCTCAGAGGCAGAGGAAGGATGAGCCTTGATTTGTAGCATTTGCCAGTTTCCACATGTAAATACTCTCACTGTGGCTGACTTCAAGCTGCCAACATGAAACCACTGCACACAGAATTGGGAAGTATGTTCTAACCCCAAGTCTCTGATAACTATTCGGAGATTCTGAAATTCAACTCAATTATTACGCTAACTATCCAGACTTAGCGCAGACCCTACAAATTCAGGGCAATTTTTTTCATAAGACTGTCCCCATTTCAGGCCAGATACAAATTTCAAGCATCCCCATGTGACCTGCACTTCTGCTCAGCTGACTACAAATTTGGGGCTTCCCACAATCCCCTCAGGTTCAATTTTGTTAGAATGATGCACAGAACTCGGGAAAATGCTATGCCGATGAATACTATTTTGTTATAAAGGATACAAATGAACAGCCAGGTGAACAGGTACATAGGGCAAGGTTCTAGTAGAGTCCTAAATGCAGGAGCATCTGTCCCCGTAGAGTCAGAGATGCCACCTTCCTGTACATCAGTATGGTCACCCACCAGAAAGCTCCCCTGAGTCTTTGTGTCCAGAGTTTTCTATAAGTTTCATTACGGAAGCATGATTAAATCCTTGGCCACAGGACTAAATTCAATCTCCAGTCCCTGTTTCCTCCCCAGAGGTCAGAGGTGTGGCTAAAAGTTCCAACCTTCTAATCACATGCTTAGCCTTTCTGGTGTGGCTAGCTCTTCCCTCAAGCCATCTAAAAGCCCACCTTGAGTCATCTCATTAGCATAAACGCAAGTATGACTTGTTCAAATAACAAAAAACACTCTGATCACTCAAGAAATTCCAAACATTTTTTCAAGCTCTGAGCCAGGAACCTGGGACAAAGACCAGATGTAGCTCCTCTTCTATCACAGGAAGATAGGCAAATGATTTGCTCTTGTGTGAGTAGGCTCCACCTCACCGCTGTTATTTGCCTCTGGGTTCTCCAGGGGGGTTTAAAAAATACTGATATCTGGGTCTCACTCCCCTGAGGTTCTGCCTTAATTAGCACAGGGAGCAACCTGGGCATCAGAATTTTTAAAGCTCCTCAGGGAGCTTTTCTAGTGTTCAGCCAAGTCGGATTTCTACAGACTGGCTTTCTTATCTCTTAGAGACAATGAGATGGGCTTCTCTCCATAGTCTACAAGACATAAATCCAAAGGGTAAGGAAGAAGAATTGACCTTTTTTGGTCTTCTGTAAGATAACGCAGAGTTTAAGGGATGCCTTCAGCACCACTTCTGACTAGTCACCCTATTCCCTCTACGGCTCCTTCAAGGACACAGGCCTGTGATCTTTGAAATCTGGCATTGCTGTGTGGCCCCAAGCACCCTTACAGGCCCCAAGAGAGAAATGGAACATGGACATAACCAAGGGGGAGGGTGGGAACAACGGAGGGAAGTGGGATTGGCTGGGGTGGGGGGAGAGTGGTGGGGGGAGAGTGGTGGGGGGAAAATGCAGACAACTGTAAATGAACAACAATAAAGTAATTAAAACAAAAAGAAAGTGAAAGTAAAAAAAAAGAGAGAGAGAGAGAAATGGAGACCTCTTGCAAAGCCTTCATAAGGTTTCTGAGTTAGGCACTTTCCTCTAGGGGCATATAACCAAATGATTACCATGAAAGTATGCCACTTAGTAGTTTAGCTCTTTTAATTAGGTATTTTCATGGCTTCTTCCAGCTTCTTTGAGTCTTTATCTGCATGTCACCTTATCAGTATGGCGTCCCCTGACCACCCTGTTTCTTTCCATCACATTGGTTACCTTGTGCAATACTTCACACACACACATACACATGCTCTTCCTTTTTTGTTGTCTCTGGGTGCCGAGAGGTAAATGGGATAAGAACAGGGACTTTATTTTACTCACTGAAGCGTAAATGGAAAGTGTCTGGGGCATGGCCACCTTAGTGCCTGTGAATAGGAGGGCTTGCAGGAAGCCCCAGAGTGTGGTATTGTTGCTGTCATCATTATCATTTGCATTCTGTATAATCAGAACCTAGGCTCCCTGGTTAGAAAGCTAGGATCTGATTGAGATGAGACTTCGGGGTCCAAGTCTGTCATTTTAGGTAAAGAAAGCCAAGCCAATTGAGTCAGTGATATTATTTCTAAGGAGCTTAGAGCACTTGCAAAGTGTAGTAGGTTCTAGCAGAGTTTAGCTGGCTGAGAAGGCAGGATATGATGTTTAGAATATGGTGTGGAAGGGAAGAATTCCTCAGGCCCCATTTGTGTTCCCCTGTAAGTCTCTTCTGGGAAGACAGAGCAAGGTATACGGAGTTTTTCAGCTGATGGAACTGGAAGTTCAAAACTCTTCATCCTAAGTAAGAACTACGAAAATGAGAATAGTTTACAGAGAAATTATCCATATGTCTCTCTCTGAGGTGGAATCAGTCATCTTCCCCAAATGACTATCCAGATGTGATTCTGAAAATCCTATGACTGATCTGCCATTACCATTTGTTCATCCGTTCACTCATGGGTGCCTGTGTGCATTCAACCAGGACTAAAAGTGGACCTGCGAGGGGGCTGCCCTCTGCCAGGCACTGGTGAGCAAGCCCATGCTCACATGGAGTTTGCCATCTGGAAGCGAGCTGGGCATTAGACAAATGAATACTTGTGTTATTTAATTAAAATTTTAATTATGTCACAAAGGAGGATGAAGTTTTGCAGGATCACAATTAAAGGCACATTGAAAAGGCACACAATTAAAGACTCAGTGAAAGAATTGGAGCTTCTTAGAAACTTTAACCCATTATAGTAATAGTGAGAATTGATATAGATTTATGTATGTTTTTGTGTCTTGGATGTCCATATAGAATTGGGTTGATAACTTGGAACCACTCTAAATTCTAAAGATTCTAGAACATTCTAATTCTGATGCATTATATCTCATCCACCAGATGAGAAAAAAAATCTAAACCTTTAGGATGACAAATTCTGTTACGATCTTGTCCCTGCACTTCTCTCTCGCCTCATACCCATCAACAACTCTCTTCTGCACTCTATCTACTAAAAGCTGGTTCTGTGAAGGAAACATGTTTTCTTAATCCTCAACTTCTTGAACCTAAAAGTACCCTAAAATTGAGCCACTTACATCTACACAGTTGTCTTCTGGTAATTTGTTGACGTTTCCAACTAAGATTGTTGAACTGGGTGGCAGAGGGGTAGATCTTCAGGCATATATTTCATTTTTCAACTTAAATGGTGTTTTGCTTAGAATTCTGGGTCTACCTGTAGCTTTGAATGACCTCCATGCCATCTCTTTGACTCTACATGTTTACCTGGCTGTACTTGAGCATCCCACACACAGAGGTGGACATTCCCCTTTAAAGACTGTGTCCTGTATGCTTTCTTTCCCAGAATATTAAGTGAGATGCAGAAACCACCCCAATTATTCTACCAGTTTTTCTTCATTATGCTTGACTACTTGCTGAGAAATGAATTTTTCCTTTGTGAAGGCGGCACACAGCAGCAGTTGCTTCTCTGAGAGCACAAGTTATCAAGACAGCCCTAACTGAGAGACTACTGCATGCCTCCCTCCCTTTTGGGAACCAATGAAGTAGAAATGTCAACAGCCAGCCACAGCCAGACACTCTAATCAGCAAAAGAACAAGAAAAAGACAAGACTTTGAACACTTCCTACGTGGTTAGCACTGTTAGGCAATTGCTCGCACCTTATGTAATGCATCCTCTCAGCAGTTCTTAAGGTACATGTGAAGAAACTCGAGGAAGTTAAGAAATTAAACCATTAAGTCACATAGTCAGTAAATGAAAAGCTAACTTTTAAACAAAGTCACCAACTTCTTGAAACTCTGATGGCTGACATTGTGGAGGCAGTCCAACCTCCAAACTAGGGGAGCCCATCCTCATGTTGGTCCGGTAAATAACTAGTTGTGAGGTGTTGGGATCATTACTTTTAACTTTGATTCACATGTGAAGTTAAAAAAAAAGAAAGAAAAACAGCAGGAAAAATTCAACTCCTCTGGTTGTCATGGAAATAAACTATTTAGCACTGCAAAGCTTTTCGTGGGAGAACAAGGTCATTGAAATGTTTAACTTCCAAGAATTGTATTCAAGGAGGGTTTTAACCTCCACTTGTTCACAATCTGCTTCTAAAAACAGTGGGGGGGGGTACATATTTACACTCATCCTGGCACAGAAAATCTAGTGGCAAAAGTATACCCCTTGACTTATACCTCAGACCTTTGTTTCAGGACTCCAGATGGAGGCAAGTTTCCATTTCCTGTGAGGTATGTGCATTGTGTGTGTAAGAGAAGGTCGGGGAGAACAGAAGTAAACACAAAACATAGGCAAAAAACTAAAGAGAAAAAAATTGCTCGTCTCTAAAAGAAAACAGTCTTTAAATTAATTTGAATCAGAACAAAAACTCGATCCTCGCCCCTGGGCCACTTGTGAAGACGCACTGGTTGAATGCTGAGTCACAGCTGGTGAACTTGTGTATATTCACGGACTCGTAGAGAGCTGCTCTGTAAGCAGGGAAACACAGAGCTGAGCAGGACCAGGAGTCCCCTGGACTCCTGTTCTGGGAGCTGGGCCCTGATAGGAGAGTGGGTTTAGGGTAGCTGCAGCAAGTAGTCGAGCAAGATCCGGAAAACAGGGCCAGGAGTGAAGTTACACTGGAAACAGAGAACACCGATTACAAGGATGGAAAAAAGGGGATAGAAGCAGGTATAAGTCAAGGAGCCAGCTAACAGACACAGGAGCCCAGAGAAGACATTAGAGAGAGAGGGTAGAAGATGGAGTTGCATAAGCTCCCTGAAGTTCTGAAAGGTAAGCCTGGAGTTTTTAGTACAGGGCCTAAGTGTTAGGCTGTGGGTGCAGGGACATTGTCAGGACAGTAGAGGACTTGGAGACCACCAAACCTTCCTTTCAGAGAAGTGGAGGCAGGGCGTCAGAGAAAGCAGGCAGTTCATGTGAGTGCACACAGGAAAATGAGCAAGCTGAAACCACAATTTAAGTAGCTGCTGTCTTCTTGGCTATTTTGATTAAAAGAGCTACTGGTACATTGTTTTTAAGATAACTGAAAGGCTGCCTATTATTATTTTTTAATTTCATTGTTTGATTAAATTAATTGGTGATAGAAAAAAGTAGGTGATCTCATCAGATCATAAACTTCCTTGAAATCAAGGAACCACTATTTATACACTGAGCATTGTTATTTGAGTATCTATTGAATATTTAAAAATAATAATCAGTGAACTGTATTAGGTACTCTCGATGATCATAAAAGCAGTCATAATTAAATTAATGTTTACTCCATATACTATATATTTCCAGACTTTTTGATAAACTAAGGAAGAGAATGGGAAAAAATACATTTTCAATTTGAAAATAAATTACTATGCAAAAATGACAGCAGGACACGTGGTTTCCAGAGGGACAAGGTACACAGGCCAAGAGATTATCCGTGATAGTCAAATGGCAGTACAGAAGTTGCATGTGCATGAGTAGACATAGCATAAAGGGAACGGAAGATAGAATGATGGAATCAGAGATGCCATTAAAAACTGGGAACAGATTTTCTTATGAACACGACTGTGTAAATTAGTGCTTTCCTCCTCTTCTCCTGGAAAAGAATACAAAAGCAACTAGCAGAATTTTTTAAATCCTGCAAATTCAACTATCCATGAAACTTAGAAGTCAGAAAATCTGCAGGCTTCAAAAACCTGTAGGGACTTGCAAAGCCAAAGATTAGGCAGCAGCTGGGAGGAAATGAAAAGAAGAAGCCCAGAGAGTGGTGAGTGGAACCCTAAGAAGCAAATTTTAGAAAGATAGTGCAAGAGATATTTCTCTCGTTTTCAACAATGGATGTGTTGTGTGAGAAGGAGGACAGTTGATAGCAGAAGACATGAGGGACTCAATCTGGTTCAGATATGCAGAAGAGAAATGGACACACAAACTCATACAGAAAAACAATGGGTTGAGGTCAGTTTTCTGCAGCAGCGGAGAAGCAAAACCTTTGCTGTGAAGCCTGGAAGATTATCTTGTTTCACACCCACGTATAGGAATATTCTGCAAATAGCTGGGTCATGAAATGTCAACTTTTCAATGATAGTTAGTGAAACAAACAAACCAAAAAGATAAATTAAGCTGTGAGAAAGATTTGCAAAGCTTCTCAGCTGATGTAGAATATTTATTATAAAAATGTTGCCACTGAGCAAAATTAAAATGTGACCAAACATTTTGTCATGGGTTTGTGTACGTTCTAGGATCCTGTGGGTCTCTCCAACGAACTCTCCTGTGAGGCTGGGAGTTTCTCCTGCTGCCTCAACACCCATCCCCAAGTTTTTACAGCTAGAGGTTTTGAGGCTTTATTTCCCCGTACTGGAACCCTGGATAGCGGGGTCTGTCTTGCTCCCCAGTTGTTCCTCCCGGTTTATCTGCATGCAAATGTAGGACCTCCCTGGTCCGCCAGCCGCTGTCTTACAATGAGTCCTCTCCGCCCGGCTGCCTGTCTCTGCCCCTCCTATTGGTCTGGATGAATATTTCTTCTTTAACTCCTTGGTTGTCAGACTTCCATACAGTTTAATTTTCTTTTTCTTTTTTTCCTCTTTATTTACTCTTTAAAATAGATTTTATTTACTTATTTGATAGGGGAGGGATGGAGAAAAAGATGAGAACCATCGACGTGTGAGAGGAAACATCCATCAGTTGGCTCCCCTTTTCACCTTGACCAGGGACTGGACCTGCAACCCAACCATGTTCCCCAACCTGGAACCCTTCACTTTGCCAGAGGGCCCCCAACAGAGCCACACAGTCAGGGTTGTTATTTATTTATTTATCAGTAAGTTTAAATCCTCGAGGGGTGCAGCATTATACGGATTCTGTGTCCAATGGCCTTAGCAGGAAGGTTGCTTCGGAATTTAGCACAAACCATGCCGCTGTTTCCATGAGCATGAGTGACCTTTCCCCAGGTGACTCTGGTTTTGTCTGGTTCACCACCAGGAGCCACTGTGTTGTTCTGTGCTTTGTACACATAAGCACATCTCTTGCCTAGATAGAATTCGGTGTCATCTCGAGCATAAACGCCTTCAGTTTTAAGAAGGGCTGTGTGCTCCCTCTAGTTGCGGAGACCCTGTTTATAGCCAGCAAAAATGGCCTTGACCACAGCCTCGCAGACATATTTGTTGTTGTAGAAGTCCTGTTCCTCCACAGGCTTCAAGATGGCGAAAAATACAGTTTGATTTTCTGTCAGTTCTGGTTGTTTTTTGTTTTTCAATTTGTTGTTGTCCTTCTTTTGGTTGTGCGAGGAGGCACAGTGTGTCTGCCTACGCCTCCATCTTGGCTGGAAGTCCCTTGTGATTTTTAAAGACCTTAGTGAAGCAACTAACTCTTGCAAGAAAAAAGACTACAAAGTAGAAATTTAAGGTCTTAAGCAGAATATAGTGAAACCACAGTAGATTATAAAACATGAGCGGGCATAACTTAGAAAATAAATAGAAGAAAAACAAAACCATTGTCAAAATGTAAAGGGAATCCAGAGATCACCAAGAAAAGTCAACACTGTGTGGAAGACAGGAAGTCCCCTGAAGGACCTAAAGAAATGAGAAAGATATAATTTAAACAGCATCCAGTATTTTAAAAGCATTAGGGAAAAATGACAGATATAAGAAATAGAGTAGATTTTACATAAATATAATTGGAATGCCCAAAGAGGAACTGAATAGAACAAACATGCAAAGGCTTAATTTAAGTAAAATAAAAGACATGTCTCTATACTGAACAAATATATCATGAGCCAGAAAATACTGATTCAAACAGTCAACACTAAAATATAATCTAGTAAAATTATTAAACTTTGAAAATAAAATAAAAACCTCTGGATAGCCAGGCAAAAATACTGTCGCTTTAAAAGAGCAATATTCAATACCAGAAGACTATGGAGTAACACCTATGAGATATGTAAGAAAAATTATGAGCCCGGGATTTACATCAGACCAAGCTCTCCTTCTATAATAAGTGCAGAAGACGAGATGTGGACATACAAAAACTCAGATAACGTTGTTCTCATAAGTCTGTGTTAAGATAACTGAAGGATGAACTTTATTCAACTGAGAGATTACAGAGAAAACTACAGCAAAAGAACTCATGGTTATGCATGAATATACTTAACTATAAATAAGATTAAAATGGTAACTCAGAGGGACAGGATCAAATGTAAACATTATATGCCT
>VMDR010036055.1:0-10589 GCA_007922815.1 Macrotus californicus | reverse complement strand
TGTGAGGGCTATTATTCTATGATAATATTGAATTGATAGTCATATCAGTTCTTTAAAAATTAGTTTGCAGGTTTTCTTTTAGAATGGAATTACTTAATCATTTGCAAAAGGAATGTGGAATGTTCCCGACCTGGAGAGATGGAGACGATGTCGGGAAGAAGTCCTCACCGACTGAGCATCACTGGGGCAGAACAGCATCACTCAGAACACCCATTCACGGATGACCGGACTCCTGTCCCGCATGAGAAAGAGTTTTCCACTAGACAACAGCCACAAGACCTCAGTAGTTCTTTCTGTATCAATGACCTCTCATCTCATACCACACACTCTTAAAATCTTGCATCCCCTAGGAACGATCAAATAACAGATTAGAACAATATTCCTCCAAAAGAATGTGATACATGTGACCTTGTCAGTGCAGGGAGAAGGCAACAGGCAGCACCTTTGGGTGTGTGGCATCCTGACTCAGGGAAGTGTCCTGGACAGGGAAGGCCAAAGGGTGGAACAGAGGAGCCCAGGCAGATGTCATGCCACGTGGGCAGGAGGCCAGGCTCCGTGAGGCTCAGATCAGCCCGCACATAACTCCAAACCTTGACTTGCTCACTCTGCTTAGGATCCACGCAGAGAAAGCAGAAATAAAAGAACAAAATGAGGATTGATGAAAGTGAAAAATGACAAAATAATAATAATAATAATAATAATAAAGAATGAAAGGTAAAAGAGATAAAATTTTAAAAAGATAAAAGTATATCATTTTAAGGTCAGTTGTACTTTTAATGATGAAGTTCCCCTCTATAGTTAAAATTTAAACCCTCTGTATCTAGGCAGGTTCAATTTATTACCATTTACAGGTCTCACATTCTATACTCACACTAAACTCGCTAATTTAGCTGATGTTGAGAGCAGTGATTCATTGGGACACAAGCTTTTCTAAAGACATTATTAACTGATAAAGGATACATTTTTAGGCAGTGGTGGGAGGGAAATAGCCACTATTTGCTTTAAAATGTAAGCTTAACTATGAAAATATTATTCCTGGTTTTGGAAAAGATTTATCTTTTGTATACCCAAACCAACACTTACAAGTTTATTCCGTTTTGACTTTGATCCTTAATTGTTAATAATGACTCCTTCTCCTAGTAGTAGTTTACACTCTGTTTTAAGAAGATGACTCAACCATTCTGAATACTTTAAATTAAAGTTAAAATGTTTTCAAAGTGCATGCACTGCTCCACGGCTTTAGGCCAGTGTCCATCAACTGCTCTGCCCTTTCGGTTGAGTGGGACTCTCGTCCAGGACAGCTTTCTGTGAAGGAGAGACGAAGCCCTGCTCTGCCTTTGTGACACTCTCCTGCAGCTTGTGAACTCCTGCATCTTCCCATTTCCAGGGCCAGAGGGAAGGAAATTGGTGTTGTATTTACTCCTTTTTTCTCTCTCATCAATTATTTGCCTTATATTTAATTACATAAAGTTTTCCTCTTATTAGCAGTCAGATTAAGGTCACAAATTGTGCTCAGATGCACACTGCTTTCCATTAAAAGAACATGTGTCCTTTTTAAGACAAATGGCTTTTAAAACCACTTTTAAACGTAACAAGAGTTAGAAACTGAAATGCACATCAATTTTACTATGAGGTCTTTGTCCTGTGAGGCTAGCAGAATACCTTAGCGCATCTTGCCTCTTCCATCACCATATCCCAACTTGCTCTTTGTAATAAAAATACTCTGCAGTAATTCAAGGTTACAATTGCCTTTGCATTTCTAATAATTGTCACTATAACAGAACCTAAAAATACAATTTCTGTGCACTTAAATTCAGTTTGTGTCTTGTCCTTTGTTAAGTAGGAGATATTCTAGTTACTAAGTTTAGGAATATACTTTTCACATGAACAGTTTAAAAATATAACAAATAACTTTCATTCAGTGCTACAGTGATGACTTTTTATTGCATTCTGTGTAGAAATTTACAGGTGTGTGGTTTTTATTTTTATATTTACTATATTTTTATTTACCTTGGTTTCTTTTGGTTTTCGTATTAAAGGAGCAGTTTCCACGTGCTATTATTGACTCTTGCTATTTTTGTCAAGGTAGATTAACAAGAATAAGTCTTTATTCAGGGAGGACTCTGACACTTTGGCCTAAATGAATGATTGCTGAATTACAAAAGTGAACCAGGTGCTGCCTGAAACATAGAAAGAATCCAAATCCTTCCCATGACCTTCTGGACTCCGCATATTTAGCCCTTAAACCCTGTTGTAGGATTTATAGGTGCACATATCACGTCACCACTCTGCATCATCCATGAGTTATGAGCAAACCCTCTCCAGGCACCCTTTCCCGTCATTGGAGCAGGTGACGAGCCCGGCAGGGCCACCTCCATTGCCCACCAGACTGCACAGAACAGGCTCAGATTGCTCCGGGCAGCCCTATGCCAAGCATGCCTAGCTATGATGTCCTTTTCTTCATGCCTGGTTTCTCAGGTGTTTCTCATTTGTTTGGAGAGTAATACCTACCAGAAGTATTTTTTAAAGTGCAATTTCACTGCACACTGTATCGAATGAGTGACGAAAGTGCATGTATTCCATCTACTGTGTCCTTTTATCTATGCTAAAGCATAGCCCTTCCCCTCTGCCAGCTGCTTCTTCTGGATTCCTCTCATTAGACTGCAATTCCCCACAGCTGTGGCAGGCTGCCACCCCCATTCTATCCTCAACTCTCTCCTTTCCACACTACCTCCCTGTGAGGGAAGCCCACTAACATGCTCCCCCTTTCAGCTGCACAGCTTCCTGGGACAGCTCCCACTTAAAAAACCTGAAGATCCCCCTTCAGCTGCACAATTTTAAATCTTCCCTACCACGGGTTGACAAGGACACCTTGCTTTTCTCTTAAAGAAACATTCTTCCATTCATAGTTAGGAATGTGGTGATCCTGGCTAAAATAAATATCACAACCCTTATCTTGCAAGAAGCCCACAATGACTTATAAAATATCACCCTCTGTGTCTTTTTAATTTAATGTTATAAAAACTTAGAATTGTGAGTATGGGGGGCAAAGAAGATAGTAATTTGGGAAAAGAGCTATATAAAATAATTCATGCTGAGGAGAACATCATCTTGAATGCCATTCACATAAACAAAGGAAGGAAAATTGGTTTAAAAGAATAAAATGGATTGTATTTGCACAATTCTAAATGTCTTTGTGGAGAGCAAAACTTTAGTTTTTCATCCACATGTTTCTAGATAGCTGGATATTTGATATTAGCTGGAAATTTGATATAGGGTAGGTATTGTGAACAGTGACAGTTACAGTTGTCCTAGACTTTCTAAGTGTTTATGAAAAATAAACATAATAAAAATGGATTTTAAAAAGGGAGCTGAAAAGTACCAAATTCAATATGACCACATCTCAGTACCGGTTCTGTCATTCCGGGAAGGTCTGTGAAACCTGACACCGCTTCGCAGATGAGCTAAAGCAGTGTGTCCAGAATACCATCCAACATCAGAGGATGCACGGCTTGGGCTTCCACAACCTTGACAGATGTGCACATCTCCATTATAGAACTAGGGCACACGTGCGACTAGATGCCCTTGCCTTCGGATACTTCTGCTTTATAAATGCAAATACCAGTTTAATTAAATGATGGGCTCGAATGGGCTTCCCAGTCAGAAATGAGTCTCCATTGAAAGTATGTTGATTTGAAAACATTGAGAGGAGAACACATCTATTTAGTTTAAGAAGTATTTAGAAGGTCATGTTGTCAGAAAAATCAGTGACCTGCTGTGAGTCTTTTTCTAATTTAAGCTTTGATGGATTATCCATGTACAGGCAGTATGCACTTATAAACCCAAGCACAGATAGGTTTGATATGATACAGTGGTTTTAAATTGTGTTTTAATTTGCAGCTATTTGAACCTCTTCCATTTTTTACAGATATTGAAAATTGGAAATGAGTCAAGCAGCAGCATGTTCCAACATACTGCTCCAAGTA
Source organism: Macrotus californicus (assembly GCA_007922815.1). Classification (NCBI taxonomy): domain Eukaryota; kingdom Metazoa; phylum Chordata; class Mammalia; order Chiroptera; family Phyllostomidae; genus Macrotus; species Macrotus californicus. Next base: position 6,603 of record VMDR010036055.1, on the reverse strand, counting down.
ACAGCGTATCTCTTCACCATGTACAGTAAGAGTCTGAAAATTAATAACCAAGTAAAAGACACTTAGCTAAAAAATCCCCAAATAAGAGATTAGCACACATTTTTATTAAAACCTGACTGTTGTGGGGAAAAGTGCTAAATCAATTGATTCCAGAAGTCATGGCAGCAAGAACTGCTAGCTAGCTGACATTGGGTGATCCACGTCTTCTCCAAGCCTCAGCTGCCACATCTCTTAGATGGGAAACATACCAGTCATTTGTGTATAAGGCTAATTAACATGAGAATCACACATAATGACAGATTTCCTAAATGGAAGAGATCTCCACAATGTCTTGTCTTATTATTACATTTGTACCTACTATTGTTGGCCAGTGCAATATGGTTTCATTAAAATAATTATTTATATAAATATTTTCACATACATTTCTCAGCTATGTCTTTTACTTTACCAATTCTTTAATTCATTTATCAAACTCTGAATTTGTCACATACAGTGCCAACTATGGTAACTTTCCTTGTGGACCTCATATCTGACTGGAAACCTTGACAAAAATAATTGTTAAAATATTGTAAATAAAATGGAGGCATGCAATAGGTGTGTTTATGCAAAAATAGAGAACATTTGATTAACTCTCTGGAGAAGTGAAGCTTTTCTTTGTTGAGAGTGTGACAGTTAATATTATGTGTCAGTGTGGTTGGGCTACAGAATTCTACATAGTTGATCAAACATTATTTGGGATGTTTCTGTGGGGGTGTTTCTGGATGGGATCAGTATTTAAATCAGGGAACTTGAGCAAAGCAGACTGCCCTTCCCACTGTGGGTGGGCCTCATCCAGTCAGTGGAAGTCCTGACTAGGACAAAAAGATTAAGCCTAACCTTGACTGAGAATTCTCCAACTGACTGCCTTTGGCCTTCATCTGCATCATCAGCTTTGTCTGAATGATGGTCTTCAAACCGAAACATCAGCTCTCCCTCAGAGTCTCCTGTACCTCTGGCCTAGTCTGCACATTTTGGACTTAACAACCTCCCATATAATTGCATGAGCTAATTCCTTATAACAAATCATATATGTATATGTATATATGTATTGTATATGAATCTATGTATATATTATATATGTATATATAATTGTAGTTCGTTCTCTTTTGCTTGAAAATTCTGGCTAATACAGAGTGTGCCACTGATGCTGAATATTAGAGTGTGTGTGGGAGTTTGAAAAGTCGTTGAAGATGTAAAGGATTCTCTAAGTACAGAAAGCAGATTGGGATAAACTAGAACTGGACTGAACAGACACTCCAAGAAGTTCCCTTTGGGCTCTCAAGAGTGGGGGTTAAGACGGGTGGAAGAAAGGATAGAGGCAAGAGATGAGTTTAAGGGTTAGATCACGGAAATGCCTTGTGTGCCATATAAAAGCTTTTGGACTTTACCCTATTGGAAATTAGAAGCCATTTGAAGGATTTAAACAGGGAAATAAGATGATTAAATTTGCATTTTAAAAGATTACTCTAGCTGCAATGTCAGGTATGGATTAGAGAGGGTCAAGGCTGCTGGCAGGGAGATTACTGAACTAGTATAAACCAGGGTAATGAAGTCTTGCAGCAAGTCAGCAGTGGGGGAAATGGAAACGAGGTGGATACAAAGGATACAGAAGAGATAAAATCAACAGGATGCAGTAAGCGTGATGGCCTGGGGAAAGGGGCGTTAGAGAGACGAAGCACAGTGTCCAGCATCCAGGCTTGTGCCTGTGGATGGAATTGATAGTGTTATGCAGATGGCAGAGGAGGCTTGGGAACATGAAAACTAGTTATATTTTGAGCATGTGCTGTTTTTGAGACATGTTGCTAACTCCAGAAAAGGATGTCTAACAGGCAATTAGATACATGGATCAAGAGAGAAATTAGAAGTCAGGGCTATAGTTATAAAGGTTGGGCTATTTCAGAAGCTAGATATAGAAATTACTGTTATCGATGAGATCATTCAAGAAATCTGTGAAAAGTAATAAAAAGAAGATAACAGAGACAGAACCCTTGATGGCTCATAAAAAATGAATCCCCCGTTTGCTGGTTAAGGATGTCTGTGGAGTTAGGATTAGAATAAATGGCATTTTCTAAGATGTTCCTTGAAAGATAACATATTTCTATGTAAACACTAGTTAAGATTTAAACTACATAAACATGTAGTTTCATGCTGCTTTGACACATCTATATTTGTTTTTCAAACTTACTGTTAATTACATCTATAGAGTCAGTGTTTTGGTGAGATGCTAACACTTTAGAAATCTTGGAAAAAGAAAACTGGCATTGATTTAAGATTGATGACTTAAAAACTACCTGGTATCTTAATACAGAATTATGGAAGACAACAACATACAGTTACGCTTTTCTGCTTGCTCACTGGAAAGTAAAACAACTTCAAAAACAAACCAGTGTTAAATGGAAAGGCATTCGGACCATTTCCTGTAATGATGGTCTGTAGTTCTGTGGTTTACATTCTAATGTTCCTGAATGCAGGTTCCTCAGTGCTGCGTTACTTTATTGTATGGGAGGAATAGTTGGGGCATTTTAGGAGGAGAAGAAGGAAGGAAGAGAGGAAAGGGCAGGGGAGAGTGAGAGGAAGAAGAAAGAGAGGGGAGGGGAGGGAAAAGGAGAAGCAGCAGCAGAAGCAAGAGGCTGTATGTGGCCCATAAAGCATATATAAATTATACACACACACACACACACACACACACACACACACACACTCCCTTTAGAGAAGAAGATTGCTGACGCCTGTATAGAGAATATAAGTATAAATTATACAAAGTCTGAGAGCAAACAATCAAATTAGCATAATCCCCAAACAATAAAACAGCTGACCACCCCTGAAAAAAGTCCTTTACCTAAAGTGACATGAACTTCTAATACTTAGTATCTTTTTCTCTTTTGCCCACAACTTCACCTTTGGGAAAGAAGCGCATTGGAGAGCGCTGATTTCCATCTGCAGCAGAAGCCCAGAATGACAAGACTGCCTAAGATCTTCATATTGCAACAGGGAGTATGTGTCCCCCATTTGCCACAAGTGTATTGCTGGCCTGTGAAATGGCCTCAGCTTCTACGTGAGGCCTCTGCTATGAAAACACGATGATGATTTATGGTTAATACATCACTATCCAAAATTCCAGGACACCCAAAATATCAAATAATTTTTAAAAAATCAACATATTTTATACTTTTAATTTGGGAGGGATTTGAAGGAAAATGAATTGTGATTTTTTTTTTCTGATGGAAAGACAATAGTTCTTTGAAATGAGAGCCTAGGATTTTTTGTTTTACATATTGAAAACAGTTATTTATTGTGTCTTTTAATAGTTTCCTACTAAGTTTCACATAGCTCTGTTTTACTTCCTCTATTCTCTGAACAATTTCTCTCCTGCTCCTTTTGTTTTCTCCTCCTGAGGAAGGCGTGTGGGCACCAACAGCTACAGAACATAAATACACCAGCACCCCGACACACCTTATCCATCCCACACATTCTTCCTGCTGGCGTGCCTTTTTATTTGCTCCCCACCTGATCCAAGGGATCCATTTGGGGGGTTATTTTATTCCTTTGTGTCAAAAGCATTTATTCTGCTCTTCTGAGAACTATTTCTATGAGTAGTATCTTTAAAATATTAGAGTTTTGAACAAAATAAAGATGTTAATTACTTTGAGAAAAAAATATTTTAAGTCTGTAACAGAACAGAAAAGATGAAAATGTCACTGTTCCAAATGGTTGCCTTCATTCAAGGAAAAACCAAATGTCCAGAGAGATTCAGGATCCTACTAAACTAACCAAAAACTGTAATCAAAAGTTGTTGCCATCCATTTATAATATGTCCTGGGGATGTAACACACAGCATGGTGACTATAGTTAACAATACTGCAATGCATATTTGAGAGTTAAGAGAGTAGAGCTTAGAAATTCTCATCACAAGAACACAACAACTTGTAACTGAGGTGATGGCTGTTAACTAAATCTATTTTGATAATAATTTTGTCATCTATATATTAAATCATTATATTGTACATCTAAGACTAATGCAAAGTTATATATCAATTGTATTACAATAAAGAACCCCCAAACAAAGTGCATTGCTGGATTCCTTAAACTATCATATATAAATACAGACAATGAAATATTGCCTATTTCCCTGACTTCTAATCCTTTTACACTCAAGGAAAATTGGGTTAGCAAGTATTCTTGTGCTTACTTATGATTTTTCTATTAAAGTTCATCTTATAATGTGAGAACATCCAGGACCTAGGGAGACCTACTCGTGCTGCGGTGGCTAGTACACGGAAAAGATGAGGGAGCAATAATTTTATTTTTCTTAGCCTAATAGGCTACTAACCCAATTTGTTGATGCAGTTTTGTAAGGTATACACAGGCCATTTGAACAGGGAAATGAAATCAATCACAGAAACCTCAGTCAGGAGAAATGACCTTCAGCTAATGTCCCTTTTGAAAAAGAAAAATTTTAAACATCTAGAGAATTATAAGCTTGGTGGAGCAGGCACTGCTGTGCTTTTTGAATCCCCAGTGAAGCCTGTGAATGTTACTCAATCCCACTAGAGTGAGGTGGATCGTCTTACTGTTTCCACAGCTGCCAGGGTATTAAATTCTGACTGCATCCAATGCTGTGATCATCGTACTGTGTCTAACTACAAGTCAAGTGTTGGAGAGAGGGCTGGCAGAGGACCTCTCCTTTCTGGAGGCTGTCGGGCTCCGATACGCAAAGTCCTCTTGCTCTCCATTGATCTGTCCATCACACATATGGGCTCCTCACTGCCCACCACTCACCTCTGCTGACTTTTCAACATGCACTTCATGTGATTTCCTGTTAGTGTCCTTTTTTAAAAAGGGTCATTAATCCTGTCATCTTAGAAATCAAAGGTTTACTTATTGACAGAAAAAGGAAGCTTTTTTGGAGGGGATGGCTCTCACCACTGCCTTAAACCTTGAATAGGTATTAACTAGTAACAGGGAAATGAAGATGGATGGCTTGCACCTGTTCCTTACCATGCACTGTCCCTTGGCCATAATTTCAAGTACTGTCACTTTAGAATACCAGATTATGTCATATATTGTGATTCCCAGGGAAGGTTAATATATATCAATCACTTACAAAAAATAATACCCTACATAATGCCACATTTTTTTCAAAACATGCCATTAGTTTAAAACTAACCATTTTATATATTTTAAAAAGTTGCCACAATTTGTGGTCAATGGTTATGGAAGTTCATGTGTAGTATTTCTAAAGCAGTCCTATTGTGCGATTGTGGAAATGGTGCTGTTATTAACTTAAAGAATCTACAAAGAACTTTTTAAAATGAACCAACTTTTCTATTGTTTATAAATTAACTTCTTTCGAAATATTAATAATATTTCTTCAAATAAAACACATACATATGTAATATTTTTACACAAATGTATAGTAAAATTTTTCATTTAGTGTCTCATTTTTCACAAAAGTATACCCTCCCTAATTTTCATTTTCCAAGAGCTATGGGAGTGAAAGACTTCACTGTGAGTCTGCACAAACTATAAAAATGCTTTTGACTTCTTCCTCAGTAGACACTGATTGTGCAGACTTTGAAAGTACAAACAAGAAACGTATTTATGAGAAATACATTTTGAAGCAGGAAATACATAAAAATGAAGGGAATAATCATTATTATCATTCTTTCAAATTTCCAAATCTTCCTAAGGAATAAAACCTACCAGGTAAAACTTTCCACTTTCTAATCATTAGCTCTATCACAGGTGCAAATTACAGAAAGATAAACTTCACAAAACAAAACGACCTAAGGCAGTATCAGAATTAGCATACAAATATTTTAAATACAAATTATGTCGAATTCTCTAGCAAGCAATTCTTAGACATTCGGGGAGAAAACAGAGCTTGAAGTTGCCATTAGATGTTACGTTGCACTTCGTGTTGTGCAACTTGATGCCATGTTTTCTTTGCGGAGGTTTTCCTAATTTCTCACAACCGTCCTGTGCCACAGACTAAAATCAACGGCTCCTTTCTAAAGAAAATAGAGAAAAGTGAGCGCGTGACGATGCTTGCTGGAAAAGCACACAGACAATTCCTGACTGGAGCGGTAGTCAGCATGTGTAAGTCTCTGTTTGTTGCTCTACTCAGATTTAGATAGAGTTGAAAGTGCCTTGTCTTAGAAAATGTGTATTCAGAAAACTCAGAGGGGCTCAGTAAGGGATTATGTACAATTGAAGTTCAAATGTCTGATAAGAGATAGCATACGGCCATTTAGATTTTCCTTACTAGCAATTTGAAATAATGATAATAAACCAATGACCGTTTTTGAGTGCTTTTGGTGTGCCAGGCAATGTGTGAAGAATATTATGGGAATTATTCATTTAATTTCTCATAACAGTATGGCAATAATATTCCTATCATTCTTATTTCACATAAAAGAAAATCAGTTTTCAGGTTAAGAAATTTCCTTAAGGACACATAGCTATACTATAAAAATCCTTTCGATGCCAACATCCATACTTCTAGCCACTACCTTAAATAAAAATGAAAGTAACCGCTCAGAGGAACAAAACAATACTTGCAAT
>VMDR010036054.1:0-10594 GCA_007922815.1 Macrotus californicus | reverse complement strand
CTGTTGAGTAGGATGTTAGCTGTGGGCCTGTCATATATGGCCTTTATTATGTACACTTTTCTATAGCTAATTTGTTGAGAGTTTTTAATGATGAAAAGGTATTAAATTTTATCAAGTTCTTTTACTGAATCTATTGAGATGATCATATGATTATATCCTTTATTCTAATTAACATAGCAGTTTGCATAAGATTAACCATCTTGCATCCCAGGCATAAATCCTAATTGATCGTGGTGTATGATATTTTTAGTGAGCTGTTGAATTTGATTTGCTAGAACTTTGTTGAAGATTTTTGCATCTATTTTCACAAGGCATATTGGCCTGTAATTTTGTAGTGGCCTTGTCTGATTTTAGTAACAGGATAATGCTGGCCTCACAGAATGAATTTAGAAGTGTTCTTTTTAATTTTTGAAAGAGTTCATGAGGATTGGTGTTAATTCTTCTTTAAAGACAAAATGTAAATAATTAAATTCTTTCCCACATTCCTTCTTTGTTTTCGTGGGTTCCTTACTTTTGTGCATTGACATTCTTTCCACAACCCATAGTCAAATCTTCGTTGTCATGTGTGACTTCTCCTCATTTCCCTCCTCATGCTATCTGTGCTATCTCCTATTATCTCTTTCCTGGACTCCTACAACAGCCTTGGGGAAGTTTCTTACCTCAGAGGTCTTCTTCTTGATTTATGGCTATCTGATTAATATTCTTGATGTCTAGAATGAGTTGCTTCCATCTATTATTCCAAAACATTCAAATGTCTTCCTGTTACTTACAATAAAACCTATAGTCCTCAACTCAGTGTTCAACTCTCTAAAAAATGATCCTAGACTGTCTTCTAATTAACCAACACTCTTGAATTTTGTGGCAGACTTTATTCCAGGTGCCTGGGGTCCATCATGGAACAAAACAGACACACACACCAAGCTTCCCTTCTTTGGGGCTTATGTTTTAAATTCCCACTGTTTTGTCTGAGAGTCCTCTTCACATACCCTTAATTCCAGGCAAACTGAGTCACCTCCTGTCTATGCAAAAAGCCTGTCCTTTGCTCATGTTTTTTATTCTTTCTGGAATACTATTTTGCCTATTCCTTTATAGCAGTGGGTCTTAACTGGGGCAATCTTTCCCTTTAAGGTATATTCCACAATGTTTAGATACATTTTTGGTTGTAACAACTGATGAGGTCCCGACTGACATCTCATGGGTAGAAGCCTGGGATGCTGTTAAATATCCTACAATGCACAGAACGGCCCCCACAATAAAGCATTATCTGGTTGATAGTGCCCAGGTTGAGAAACATGCTCTACAGGCAAGTTACACCCATCCTTCAATCCAAGCTCAAATTTCACTTCCATGAAATGTCCATGATTTCTTCTCTCATTCCTGAAAGCTTCTTATTTCCTGACTGAATTCCCCTGTGTATAACTCTTCAGTGGTGTTCATCATTTTTCATAGGCTGCAAGAATTTACAGGGGTGGATTTACACCTGATTCATCTGAGTTCTCAGATACTAGCCTGGAGCTTAGTCCACAGCAAAGGGGAACTCAGATATTTGCTATATGAATGAGTGGGGAATACTCAACGTTTGTCTCTTCTCCCAGGCTTCAGTTCCTAGGAATTAAGCAGCCTGAAAGTTCTCACTTTGGAGGGGAATCTTCAGGCCCCTTCCAGACTTACCTGGAAGTCACCCAAATGGCATCAAGCTGCAAGAAAGATTCTGCCTCTAACAGCCTAAAGGGAAGGAGCTAGTGGAAAAGAAACTAAACAAACACAGCTAGAAATATGACTCTGTGTGCAAACAGAGGTTCCCTGCAAAAATAACTGCAAGCAGGAAGGATCTCTGGTTGGATGGGAGCTTAACCAGTTTTATAAGTGGGTCAGGGTAATTAGTAACTTCAGCTGTCCTCAAAGTCCCAGTCTTAACAGTAAAGAAACCCCGAGTCACATGCAGCCACACCCAGGGGCTGGCTCCCAGCCAAGGGGTTCTGAGCTGCCTTGGACTGTCTCCCAGTGAAGGTCTGAGCACAGGCACTCTGCTGCTGCAGGGTCCATGATTGTGTGTCAACCATCACTCATCAGCTCAACTTCTGTCCAAGTCCTTGAGTTGTCTTGGAGTCTGAACTGACCTGGAAGGTCTGGAGAACTGCTGAATCTAAAGAAAATGGCTCAGCTATCTCAGCCTCCTCCTGAATCCAAATGTGCCAGCTTCAGCCTTCTCCTCTCAAATTGCTCAGAGCAGGGAGCTCAGCTATGCACCATTTTTTTTCATCTACCTAGCAGCTTAAATGGCAAGATCTGTGGAGTCCCAGTTCTGAATCCCTGAAAGCAGGCACAAGGAAGCTTTAGGGCTTTTGCAAAAGGAGTGATTGAAGTCGGATTGGAGGAGAAGAAAAAGGCCCAAAGCTGTAATCAAAGCCAAAGCCACAAAGCATATGGTGAACACTTTACTGCTAGATCTATTCCACCTGGGAGTATCTGCCACTCAAAACTTAACGCAGAACGAACCATATAATTAATAAAATAGCATAACCAAATAACTGAATTACTTATCTCGTCCATTACCTAACCCTCTGTGTCCACGTGCCCTGTGATGGGGATGTAGGACGTTAAAGGACGATAGAGAGGAAGAAACTTGCTGAAAAGCTGTTCCCTTTACTCAGGACTCTGGAGGCTTGAGCTGACAGCAGGGGTGGGCGTGCCTTCTAGAGAGGAAATGTTGATGTGGGGCCCCAGGTCCAACTCCAAGCTCTGAATTGGACTCTTAAACAGAAATGCAATAGCAGCCACAAATGAAAAGTCACATATGTACTTTTAAATTTTCTAGTAGCCACATTAAAAACATATAAAGGATTAAATTAATTTAATGAAATACTTGATTTAATCCAGTATATCCCAAATATTATCATCCTAACATGTAATCAATATTATCAATTATATTTTTTATCATACCAAGGCTGTGAAATATATTATGTATTTTACATTGGTAAAATATCTCAAATTGAACTAGCTACATGTCAGATGCTCATGTACAGGACAGATCTAGAATAATTCAGCACTTGTACAAGGCACCAATTGGTGCCTCATGCACTAACGTATCATGTATACAACAAGGAAATGGCACCTGAAATATGAGATTTTTAAAAAAATTTACTAGAACTCCCTCCAGGGGGATCACATACCACATGTGACTGGGAGAAATTCTTTGAAAAGTTTGCTGTGGCAAGGATGAGTGTAGGAGCTGGAGGTGAGAAACCCAATGGAAAATGCTGTGGTAACAGTAGATTGAGGGCTGAACTCTAGCCTCTGAGGGACTTCACTGACACTTGAAATTGAAAGCAACCTTTAATTATTTTTCTAGCACCAAGACCGAGGACACAGAGAGGTATAACAACAGTGACTCATGTTAGTACTGGAAAAATCGTAACAACTTCAATGTCTAATGAGAAGGCATTATGGAAATTGTGAACAACCCACAGTAAAAATATTTTTCCATGATTAAAATACTATTTAGAAACATAGGATATACTTAATATAGAATTATCAGGTGGGAGGGAAGAACAGGATTGAGTTTAATTGCCTTATATAGATTGATCTATGTTTAATCAATGTAAAGTAAAGAAATGCACCAAAATGTTACCATTGTTCTTACTAGGAAATAGCATTAAGGGTGATTTTTTTCAACTTTCCAATGCTTTTCTAATGAACACAGTTACTTGGAGAATAGGAGGAAGATATAAAATTAAAAAATATCCAATGACTCACTTGCCAGAACCCCTCCTTTGGTATAACCACTTAATTACATCTGTGTATGGAAGTATACGTACATGTGTGTCCATGGGTGGGCATAAGTGTATCTGCCTGAGCCATTTTCCAGTCGGATCCCAGACTAACACTCAGTAGATACGGGGAAAGGCAGCCCTCTTCCACTCTAACGTAACTATTTCCTTGGATTTGGTTACATTGACTGAAATAACCTCTCTGTAGCCATTCTGGACACATTTCTAATCCCTACAAAGCAACCTCCAATTGCTTTTTAGGAGATTATATCTCTCATAAATATTTTCAGCTAAGTGTAGAATTGTTTTCCCCTTTATGTGTAAATAAGACAATAAATCACCCTTGATCTCCAAGTTCCCAACCCAGAGGCAAAGAACTTGAGATGATTATGCAGCCAAAAAATTAAGCCACATCACTGTCATGACATCTAATCAAATCAGGCTGACTGCACAGCTTTTTAGAGCATCATTTCTCAGTGGCCTATTTTACATTATAGGGTTAAAAGGAAGAAAGAAAGCTGACAATAAATTAAAAGAAATTTTAAACTATTCAAAAAATCCCCAAGTAATGATAAAAATGTTTAATCATTAAATATTTATGACTGCAACACATTCAGCTAAGAGACGTAAGCTAAGGAGATAAGAGTTTATAAGAAAAAACCATGTATTGTGGGAAATCTCTTTTTCAAGCACTATGGCAGATTGGACAACCTGAATAACCCACCAAAATAAAATAACTCAAATGCTGGATGAGAAACGTTTTAAAATATGTTTTGAACATTAAGCTTGTGTACAAGTGGAATATATGCCAGTCTCCACAGTGGAGGGAAACCAGGAACGCTGAAAGTGCCGGAACCAGCATCCATCATGGAAAACTTTGGACAAAACCTGGATCCCTTGAATTTGTATTTTAATGACTTCGCCAAGCACAGGGGGCAGAAGGGAAAGCCCAGAGCACACTAACGGTGGGGAATGAAAATGAGATTCTCATAAAAAGCTGGGACTCCAAGGAACTTTGCTCAAGTGAACCCCCACCAAGGGGAACAGCAAGGAAACTGTCTCAAACATCAGGTTAGAAAGAGTGAAATTAAAATAACCCCCTGGGCATTATTAGCCACAAGTTGAACTTCATGTGGATTCGGGTACGTCTTTGTTACCTATGTATTCTGAAAAACCTCAAAAGGAAAAATTTAACTTGAGGTGGTCACAGATTGGTAGTGCTCCAAAGTGAATGGCAAGGGTAAAAGAGTCCTCAACTTCAACTCAGGCTTCAAAGAATCTCCACTGACACATTTCTAATAAAAATAAACCATTCACAATAAAATTAACAACACACAAGAAAATAAGGCACATTTTAATGCCTTTAAATAATGAGTTATTTATCCAGACAAATCCTCACTCATTGTGAGGAAAGAAAGTCTGACTTAAGAAACACAGGAAGAAACTCTTACCAACAACACTGAGCTGATTAGAAAAATAAATCCTTCCCACAAAAGTATTTTTCCCAAGAAAAGAAGAACAGATGTGAGAGTATGGGGGATGTGAAATAATAACAATGTATGTTTAAGGCACTCATAGGCATCCAAGTGAAGATGCCCAGTGACATGAGAAAATAAGGGACCTAAGGTCAAGGAAGTGATTGGGACTGGAGATACAGTTCTAGGAGTAGAGGGCATAAGGAAAACATGGAGGCAGAAGGGTTCCACCCAATATTTTTCAAGAGCTGCAAGGAAAAAAAGCTGTCAACTCAGAATCCTATACTCAGTGAAAATGCCCTTCAGTAATAAAGGGAAAATCAAGAAGAAAAACAAAGAGAATTTGTCACCAGCACATTTACCTCAAAAGAACGGCTAAAGGAAGTTCTTAAAACAGAAAGGAAATTATTTAAAAAAGAGGAACCTTGGAATATTGGGATAAAAAAAGATATAGTAAGCCAAAATATGGATAAAACAATAGGTCCTCCACCCTTTGAGTTTTTGAAATTACGTTAGATAGTCAAAGCAAAAATTGTGGCACTGTCTGCTATGGTTCTAAAAATATTTGTAAAGGTATTACGCATGTGACAAGAAAGCAAGGAATTATCAATATTTTTAAAATTCATGTCTTGAAACAGAGATCAATGGACATGAAAAATTAAAGGTCCTCTAATCTGTCTAGTCAGAATTCTAGAATAAAACAATAGGGCAATAGGAATGTTCTACAGATGATAGGAGAGAATTTTTCAGAATTATTGTAACACAATGCTCATGCATAAAAAAGCCTAACAGATATAGCCCCAGATTTATTATAGTGCTATTTAAAAACATTACTAGAAAGAAATCTTAAAAGGAGAGCCAAAGAAATCATCAACAAATAAACAGTAACCCTGGCTGGTGTGGCTCAGTGGATTGAGAGCCGGCCAGTGAACCAAAGAGTCACTGGTTCAATTCCCAGTCAGGGCACATGCCTGGGTTGCAGACCAGGTCCCTAGTAGGGGGCATGTGAGAGGCAACCACACATTGATGTTTCCCTCCCTCTCTCTCTCCCTCCCTTACCCTCTTTCTAAAAATAAAGTAAATAAAATCTAAAAAAAACCACAAACAAACAGCAATTAGACTGACTACTAACTTCTCATAGCAACAATGGAAGTGAGAAAATGATAGAATAACTATATTCAAGAAGTTGAAAAAAAATTGTCAACCTAGAATTCTATAACAAAAAAACCCCTAACTTTCAGTGAAGAAGGAAAACAAACTATAGAGATAAAAATTAAAGGTTTGTCAAGACATTCTCACTAAATTAAATTCTAAAGGATGTACTTTTAGTACCATAAAAGTGATCACAGATGGAAGGTCTGAGATGGAAGGAGGAATAACCAGCCAAGATCTGGTGAGCATGTAAGTAAATTAAAACAAGCATTGATTCTATCAAACAATAATGATGTAAGTGGGAAAAAATAAGCCAGAAGCAAAATACTGAAAAAGTGTAGTATATGAGTTGGGATGGAGGTAATAAGAGTTCATGAATTTCAAGTTCTTCATATTACTGAAAGACAAGTAAGTAATATAAAAATATGAATATTTGAAAGACAAATATGAAAAACAATAAATTAGATAAATACTAACAAAAAATCTGGGCAACTATATTAACATCACAAAATATACACTTTAAGGCAGAAAGTATTCCTAACAATAAAGAATGTCACTCAAAAGTGATTAAAAGGACGCTGGCCAGGGTAGCTCAGTTGATTGGAGTGTTGTCCCATAGCTGAAAGTTTACAGGTTCAGTTCCCAGTCAGGGCACATGCCTAAGTTGTGGGTTTGGTTCCCGGTCCAGCATGTGTTAGCGACAAACAATCAATGCTTCTCTCTCGTGCATTGATGTTACTCTCTCTCCCTTCCTCTCTCCTTTCATCTCTCTCTAAAAGCAATGAAAAAAATGTTCATGGGCGAGGATTAAAAAAATGATTAAAAACCTCAATTAACCACAAGTACCCAATTCTAAATTTGTATGCAATGAATAACATAACCTCAAGGTATATGAAGTAGAAACTGACAGATCTACAAAGAACAATCAACAAGTCCATATTACTCTTCTTTCATTACTTGGTAGATTAAGAAAACAAACAAAAAAGTGAGAAAGGATGTAGAATTTGGAACAGCATAATAATTACGCTTGTTCAGATAGATAACACATAAAATTCAAAATTATAAAGCATTTATGAAAATTTATCACATGCTAGACCTCAACATTTTTCAAAGAATCAGTACCACACAAACCAAATTTAATGATCACAATGTACTTAAACAATGAATGAATAACACAAACAAGATGCAATTCCATGCTGTTTACAAAGTTAGAAGTAAAAAGATATTATTACTTAAGTAATATGGTATTATTCTCTCTAGCATCATGTTATATTTTTCTACCTTTTTACTTCACAAACAAGATGCAATTCCATGCTGTTTACAAAGTTAGAAGTAAAAAGGCAGAAAAATATAGCATGAGAACACCAACCAAATGACAGCTGGAGCAGTTATATTAACATTATACAAAGTAGTATTTAGGATAAGATGTATTACTAGATAAAGGGGGACATTTCATAGTGCTAAAAATATAAATTCAGTTCAACAATACACAAATTATAAATTGGTATACATCAAATACTTAGCTTCAAAATATAAAAAGCAAACAACAGAGCTAAAAGGAAAAATGGATTCTCTTTCTCAGTCATAATTGGATATATTTTTCTTGAATGTACAGTTTAATGGACTTACAGAGTGTGAACACACCCTGTTCAAAAAGAGAGCATTATCTGTGCCACAGAAGCTTCCCTCAAACTCCTTCTCAGCCAACTCCCCCTCCTTCGACTTTTTAAATAGACTTTCTTTCTTAGAGAAGGTTTAGATCCATAGCAAAATTGAATGGAAGGCATAGAGATTTCCTATATACTTTCCTTTTTCCCTGCACATTCATTGCCTCCCACATTATCAACTTCTCCCACCAGAGTGGAACGTCTGTTACACTGGATGAACCTACACTGATGAATCATTACAACCCAAAGTTCATAGCTTACATTAGGGTTCATTCTTGGTGCTGTATATATTCTATGGTCTCGGACAAATGTATCATGGCATCATTACAGTATCACACAGAGTGTTTTCATGGCCCTAAAAATTCTCTGTGCTCTGCCTATCTTTCCCTTCCTTCTTCTAACTTCCGGCAACTTGATCTTTTTACAATGTCCATAACCTTGCCTTTTCCAGAACGTTATATAGTTGGAATCATACAGTATATAGCTTTTTCAGGTTGACTACTTTCACTTAGTAATAGGAATGTAAGTTTTCTCCATGTCTTTTTATATAACCTGAGAGCTCATTTGTTTTTAACAGTGAATAACATTTCATTGTCTCTATGTACCACAGTTTATTTATCTATTCACTTACTGAAGGACATCTTTGTTGCTTCCAAGTTTTGGCAATTAGGAATAAAACTGCTATTAATATGCATGTGCAAGTATTTTTATAGAATAATTGGGGATTTAAACACATCTTGCTCAGTACCTAATAGGCAAAGCAGGTAAAAATATCAGTAAGACTCTAATAGATTTAAACAACATGATTAACCAATATAATCTAATTGACAACATCCAGCAATATAGACTATAGATTCATGAACACATGGAACATCAATCAATATGAACTGTAGGCCATAAAGGACGTTTCAACAAATTTCAAAGGACTAAAACCATACAAAGTATGAAATTAAACTAGAAATCAAGGGGCTTTTTTAAGGTCATTAGAAAATAACCAGAAACTGGGCAAAGTATCACAATTTTTTTGGAGGATGAACACCCTCAGTCTCCTTTTCTTCTATTATTGCTTTCTTTTTAATATATCTGTATGTGTGTACACATGTGTGTTCACACACACACACCTTTGTAGGCTGCCAACTATTTTATCCCTAGGAATGCCATATTATTTGTTTGTTTGTTTGTTTGTTTGTTTATCTATCCTCACCCAAGGGCAATTTTTTATTGCTTTTAGAGAGAGAAGAAGAGAAAGAGAGAGAGAGAGAAACATTGATGTAAGCAAGAAACATCGCTTGATTGCTCCCTGTATGTGCCCAGACAGGGGATTATGTGTGCTCACATTGGGGATCGAACTGGCAACCTGGGTGTATGACCTGACTAGGAATCAAACCCATGAACTTTTGGTGTACAGGATGACTCTCTGACCAACTGAGCCACCTGGCCAGCACAGGAATGCCATGTTTTATTAACATTGCCATAACTTCCTGCAGGTCAAGTTGTTCTACATCAAACCATAATGCTGGTTTGACCCCAAGTCTCTGTACCTCACGAGGAGCCTCAAGCAAAGGTTGCCATGTAGAAGTGTCCTGTGTTAGGTGGAAATGGCTAGGCCTTTTTCCCTCCATCTGTTTCAGTCACTGGCTGGGAGCTGCCCTGAGAAGAGAATGCAATCAGCTATCATGCTTTGCTCAGACATTGCCCAGGAAGTTTCTCCAAGAAAAGCATCACTTGGCTTGAAATGAAAGTAGATCTGGGGGACATAACAGCTGGAGACTGTTAGATAATTATACTATCGCTGCTGGACAGGTTCTTTCTTGAAAGGTTATCTGAGTGACATATCTCCATGTCAGCCACAGCCTATACCAGAAAAGAGGAAAGATTGAAAAGCCAATAATCCATGTATCCACATCAAGAAGCTAGGAAAAAAACTAAGTGTCCACCAATAGATGAATAAAGATGTGGTATATATGCACAATGGAACAATATTCAGCCATAATAAAGAATGAAATCTTGCCATTTCCAACAACATGAATGGACCATGGGGGCATTATGATAGTGAAATAAGTCAGACAAAAACAACTTATCTATGGAATCTAAAAAATACTGAGTTCATAGATGCAGAGAACAGACTGGTGGTTGCCAGAGGTAGGAGCATGGGCAGTGGGCAAAATGAGTGAAAGAGGTTAAAAGGTACAAACTTCCAGTTATAAAATAAGTAAGTCATGGGGATGCAATGCACAGTATAGTGACTATAGAAATACTATTGTGTTGCATACTTGAAAGTTGCTAAGAAAGTAAATCTTAAAAGTCATCATCATAAGCAAAATTATTTTAAACTGTGTGTGGTGATGGATGTTAACTGACTTATTGTGGTGATCATTTAGCAACACAAACAACTATCAAATTATTATGTTGTACATGTGAAACTAAGATAATGCTATACGTCAGTTATACCTCAATTAAAAAAAATTTAAATAGCTAGAAAAAGAACAGAAAATTAAACACAGATAAAAAAGAATGGGAGAAACAATGA
>VMDR010036053.1:0-10584 GCA_007922815.1 Macrotus californicus | reverse complement strand
TATATAATGGAATAGAGAAGAAATAAAAGGATTAGATATTAAGAGAAATTTTATGGAGAGGGAACATTTTATAATGATAATACACTTTAAAAACAGAGCTATAGCTTAATTCCAGTCCAATTATTAATTTTAGTCTGAGATTTTCTGTGAGAGTTAATGAATTTTATTATGTACACACCCAGCACTTGACTTGGTACTTTGGAGGATCTCAACACATGACATTCCTTTCTTCCTAAGTGTGTACAATCTTAGCATATACATTACACTGAAGATTACATGATTACATATTATGTAGCCTGATATTTAATAATAAGGAATGCCAAGATAAAGGTAAATAAAGCATCCATAATATCATATAGTTAATTTTTTGAGTGAGTGGTAAGAAAATCTGAGAGGTTATTTACTTCAAGTGAATAGCTCTGTATCCTTAACTATAATTACTATGCTGTATATTAGATCTCTAGAACTTATAATTCTTAAAATTGAACATTTGCACCCTTTGACCTACATGTTCCCATTTCCCCCATAGCCCCCAGGAACTAATATTCAAGTCTGTGAGTTCGACTCTTTTTTAAGAGTCCACATATAAGTGATACCATACAGCATTTGTCTTTAGCTTAATTCACTTAGTACAAAGTCCTCCAGGTTAATACATGCTGTCACAGATGCAGGATATCCTTCTTTTTATGACTGATTCATATTCCATTATATATACATCCACCATGTTTTCTTTATCCATTTATGTATCGAAGGACATTTAGGTATTTTTCATGTCTTGGCCACTATGAATAATGCTGCAATAAACATGGGACACAGATATGATTTCATTTCCTTTGGATATACTCATATATCTAGTAGAGGGATTACTGGATCATAAGGTAGTTCTATTTTTAAGTTTTTGAGGAACTCCATACTGTTTTTCATAGTGGCTATACCAATTTACATTTCTACCGACAGTGCTATAATAGTTCCACATCCTTATAAACATTTGTCATTAGCTATTTAATGCTGCATGGAAAAACAACTACTACATATTAGTACCAAAATGATAGACATTTGTTTCTTACTATGGTATCTGTGAATCAACTGAGTTGCAACTGATCTAGGCTTGGCTCAGTTTAGCTTGGCTTCAGATTCTGGGTTGGTCCAGGCCCCTTCTCTATGCCTTCATTGTCTTTAAATGGACAAACATTCAAGCCATGTTCTTCTTATTTGGGCAGGCAGGGGAAAGACAGGGGTAGAAGAAACATGATGTTTCTTAAGGCCCCAGCTAAAAACTATAAACTGTCATTTCAACCTGTATTCCATTGCCCAAAATCAGTTATATGGCCAAGTCCAACATTTAGAGATGAGGCACCACATCCCTTCTTGGATGGTTGAAAAGAGTGAAGTTTTGCTCATTAAAAATCTAATCTTTTAGTCTGTACTGTTTTCAGTACTGCTTTACCAGCTTGCCACCTCCCCAATGTTGCCAGCCTTGCTTTGCTGCCTTTGTCAAATAAATGAGTAAATATATACAATAGTTTTAATTCATCAGTAATACAAATAATCACTTAGTTCTTTCCATTTGCTAAGTATCTATCTCTCTGTCTATCTGTCTATCTATCTATTATCTATATATTACCATCAAAGTGTCATAGGTATTAGTGACACAGGAAAGCAAATTGAGCCATTTAAATAATAAACAAGAGAACTAGTAATTGGGAACTACAAAATGCTAAATATTTTAAAATAAAGGGATTATACTTAATGAATAATAGGGAGGAAGAAACTAGAGAACAGAGTTTAAGCTAGTTCTTCAAGTTCCCTAGCTAATTAATGCCATACCCAATTTATTGTCTTTTCCTCTTTATTACTTTTTCATGGTTTGTATGAACTTGGCAACTTTTTATTTAGCTTTGCCACATGTACACACACACATATACACACAAAATTAGGAAAGGCATAAAGACAGAATTGGTTCTGAATTATAATGATATTTATTGGGATTCTATGTCTTCTATGAGTAACCTCTGGCTTCTGCATTAATCTGGATTAAATGAAACGTAGATGGACAAGTCTGGAAAATGAAAGTTGAAACATCATGTTTAGGACAGATAAGGCTAGTTGGGAAATGTGGATTAAGTCTGAGAAACAAATCAGCTTTCTGAAGCTTTCTCCTCCCCTAACAGACCACTAGTGACACCTATGGCCCAATCTAGCTTTGGGACAGCCCACATGAGGAAAGATGCCTGTTCTATAGAGCAGATTCTGAATCAAGTCATTATCCTTCAATGGTCCAGGGAGGAGGGAAGACAAAAGACCAAATCTTCCATGCTCACTGCCCTATAAGAAATTAGCTCTTTCGAGTTGAGAAAAGTGTCCCCGTATTCACCCACAGAGGGTAGTTATATGTGGGGAAATGAAATAGAAGTGAAGTGCTAGACCATCTGAGTTGCCCTTGGGAAGTTCCTGCATGTGAACACATTAGTTTAAGAATAAGAACACCCTCCCAACATTAGTTGAGAATGATCCATGTCACCCATCCCTATGTTTGAAGCATTTCAATAAAACATGTGGCCACCAATGTTGAGACTACAATAAAAACCACTTGGCATCACTGAGGTCATTGTAGCGCTGTGACTCTCATGCCGTTTTGATTAGTAACGCCTATTGATCTCTGGGACTGGGCCGAACAGGGATCTCATGACATATGTACAATAGCACATGATGTACTCATTTAGCAACAAATAGCCTTCACAAACTCCCTTTATGTTTATTCTCATCATTCTGGTTCTGTTTGATGTTTCCTTTCTTTGCCTCTCTTTTCATCATTGCAGGCAACAAAGCCCCAAGGGAGAGTTCTAAAGAGCTTCATAAAGAAAGGAAAGTTTTCTCCGAGAAAGGAAATTGGAGCTATACATCAGAAGTCGTGGGTTCTCTGGATCAACCTGCCAGTAAATGGAGGTTTTATATTTGTCACCAATGTGCATTTAATGCAGATACAGCGTTCAAGGGGAAACAATCACTCGGCTCATCCATTGTTTCACTCACCTACCCCTTCTAGGGAAATCTGCTTACGTACTCTCTTCTTCCAAAGCCTAGAGTTAGGTCCTGGGCACAAACTTGCAAGTGCTAGAATATTTTTACTCTCTTTTATTTTTAATTAAATAATCTTGTAAATGATTAATGCCAGTGTTTGTTGCTTTAAGACAACTATTTTACTCCCCTGGATGGGGCCAATTAGTTATTTGTTTCCCTAATGCCAAAGTCGGTATTAGTCAGGGGGCAAGTTTAGGATTTAAAAGCCTATTCTGGCCCCAGTGAAGTTTCTTTCTTTTAATCAAGAGTAAAAACCCAGAGACTTTGTGGTGTATTCCTGAATTTTGGGGAGTCTAGGGCTGCAGTTAGAAAGACTTCATAGGTTGTATGAGGAAGACATCTAATTTTAGGAGCATGCTTAGCAGGTGAGGTGTTATTTGTAACATTTTCTGGCATCTCATAAAAAAGTCCAAATTTCTTGGTGTGAAATTCAGTGCCTAACATAACTGGGTTTATTCCTTCCTTTTTATCCTTACTCACTTTGTCTCATCTATTTTTAGTGGATGGATATACTCACCATCCCCCAAATACAGAAGTTCGTTTGACTTCCCGCATACTTCTGCCTGTACTATTTCATCTCGGAATAATCTGGATCCCCTCTTCTGTCTCCCATGTCTATCTGGGCAACTCTAACATCATCTTCATGTCCTCTTCAGTGTTATCTTCTATTTTCTTAGATGAAATATCTGTTTGGTCTCCTCCTCGGGCAAACTTGATTTTTTTACTTTCGTTAACTTTCCTGGAATTTATTATTTACTTCTATTATATCTTTGCTTCTATGATAGGAATTTGTACACCTCTGATTCTTTCATTAGATTGTGAGCTCTGCATGGACAGGTACATGCAGAGCAAAGCATAGTTCCTGATGCACAGAAGGTATTCAACATAGATTTGTTGAATTAAATCAAACAAAAGACCAATAATATCATGTAAAAAGATGCATAGACAGATGTTTTATCACTGCGGAGATGCATGGATTTTTAAGTCACAAGAGGGTCTTAGCCTTCATGGAGGCTACTTGGCAAAGTACTATAAGAACCAGGGGCCTTTTCAATTAGATGGTAACAGGTTTTCTTTCTGGCTATAAGGATATAAAATATGCTGAATGCATAATTTATTGTTTCATTAAAAGTTGAAGTCCACATCCTGACGACAAAAGGTACATTCCCAGAGCATCAAATGCAATAATATGAAGGGTGCTTACTATGAAATATTTCTAATGCAGATAATGTTATTGGGAAGCTTTTGTCAGTTGAAATATTCCAAAACTAACGTAAATATACTTTTATATTTTTCCAAATTTTCAGAAGAGAGGAAACGTGTTGCAATTTAGATTGGACAGAGTAACAGTGGTGCTGTCTGCCAACAAAATAAAACTAAAGTTTCCCTATGGGGCGCTCAATGTATCAAAATTCCCACATAGTCTATGGGAGAATACTGGTATATGATCTTTTTATCTCAACTATAATGAGGAAACTTCACTTATACCCATCCTCTATGATTTTCCAGCTTCCCAATGTAATAATGTCTTCTGTACCTCGCTCATGCTCCATGGTGTCAAACCCCCCTCCCCCCTCTCACCAACTAAAAGGAGAAGAAAATACTTGCATGCACAGCTTTGCCTCAGCCTTCACTTCAGGAGAACTCAGAGTAAGACACATCTATGGAACAGCTGACATTAAAAATATATATAATTCTTCTTTTAAATTTCTTTTTACATCTTGTCAGGTGCTTCACTTGAACCTGTTCAGAGAAACCCACCCTTCCTTCCTTCCTGCCTTCCTGCCTTCCTGCCTTCTCTCTTCCTCCTCCCCCTCCTTGTTTTTCTTTCTTTCCTTTCCTTTCCTTTCCTTTCCTTTCCTTTCCTTTCCTTTTCTTTTCTTTTTTCTTTCCTTCCTTCCTTCCTTCCTTCCTTCCTTCCTTCCTTCCTTCCTTTCCTTCCTCCTTTCTCTCTCTCTCTCTCTCTCTCTCTCTAACAAAGTCTTCCAAACTGGTACACTTGCTCATTGTTGTGTCGAACGCTGAGGTAACACAACTGTCTTTTCCTCCTCCAAATTGAACTCTATTCAGGCTGCCATAGGGTGCTGAGATTAGAGTCTATTGCAGGATGAGTTATAGGAAATTTCAACTTAGATTGGAAATTCTTATCCACAGAAAGTTCTTCCCAGATATCGAGGCATCAGAAAGTGTTTTCTATTGATCATCCTTAAAACACTTGAATACAGTTATGCGCTGCTAATGTGAAGAAGATTCTTTCTGAGAAAGGTGTCATTAGGCAATTTCATCATTGTCCAAACATCAAAAAGTGTACTTAAACCTCGATTGTATAGTCAACTACTATAATTGTACATGCTTAAAGAGGTGTGGGGATTAAGAAGTACAAATAGGTAGTTGCAGAATAGCCATGGGGATGTAAAGTCCAGTAGAAGAAATGGAGTAGCCAAAGAACTTACACATGACCCACAGACATGAACAATGGTGGGGGGAATTGCCTGAGGGAGTGCGGGTGCTGCGTGGAGGTGGGGCAAAAGGGGAAAATCAGGACAAAGTAATAGCATAATTATAAAATATAATTTAAAAAATAATTGTGCTATAACTTTATACAACTGGAAGTTCAGTGGGTTTGTTTACATAGCATCACCATAAACATAAGAGTGATATGTTACAATATGACATTATGGCAGTTATGACATCACTAGAAGATAGACATTTTTCAGCTCTGTCATAATCTTATGGAACTACAGTCATATATGTGATCTGTCATTGACCAAAATGTCATAACAGTACATGACTACAATTGGAATGTAAATTAGGACTCTTGCATTTGAAATAAATATACAAGTCATCTAGTGAATTTCCTTTATTCTTCATAAGACTGTTAAAGCACACCAGATACCTAAGTCTAAGGTGAAATAGATCTCTAAAAATGATACTTTAAACCTTCCTTATTAAACTGTGTTTAAAGAAAGTCACATTCATTTTAAATGTTAATATGTTTTAAGTAGCTTTCATGGCAGCCACAAAACAAAAACCTGTAGTAGATTCACAAAAGAAAAATGCAAGGAAATCAGCATATGACCACAGTATCTCACCAATTCACAAAGGAAGGCTGCAAGAGAGGGAAAAGCCAATGAGAGAACTATAAAATAGCCAGAAAACAATTAATAAGGTGGCACTAGCAAGTCTTTACATATCAAAAATTATACTAAATAAAGATGGATTAAAGTTTTCAATCAAAAGGCAAAGAGTGGCAGGCTAGATTTAGATAGAAAATTATATGCTGCCAAGAGACTCATTCAGCTTTAAGAACTATTAATATAGACTCAAAGTAAAGGGGTAAATAAATATATCCTATATAAATGGAAACCAAAAGATAGCAGGGGTGGCCATGATCATATTAGACAAATAGAATGTAAGTCAAAAATGGTACCAAGAGACAAAAAGATTATTCTATAACTATAAAAACATCAACTCATTAAAAAGATATAACAATAATAAATATATATACACCTAAAATACGTATATTAAGCCAAAATATGGAACTTCAATCCCCCACATTCAAAATTGAACTGATCACCCAAACACATCAACAAGACAATGTTAGACTTGAACTATACTTTAGACCAAATGTACCCTAATAGGTGTATAGAATGTTCCATTCAAACAGCAGTGCAATAAACCTTCTTCTCGGCTGTACATGGAATATTCTCCTGGAAAGATCATGTTAGGTCACACAGCGAATCTTAGGAAATCTAAGGTGGAAATCACACTAAGGATCTTCTCCAACCACGATGGTATGGAAATAGAAATCAAGATAAAACTGAAAAAATGATAAATATATGGAAATTAAACAACATACTTCATAACAATCAATAGATCAAAGAGGAAATAAAATGGAAATTAAAAATATCTCGAAACAAATGGAAATAAAAACACAACTTACCAAAACCTAGGGGAAGCAACAAAGCATCTGTAAGAGGTACATTTGCAGCAATAAACGTCTATATTGAGAAGAAAAGAATAAATCTCAAATAAGTAACCTAACTTTGCACTTCTTCAGACACCAGAGAAAGAAAACACTAAGCCCAAAATTAGTAGAAAAAAGGGCAACAACAAAGATCAAAGCAGAAATAAATAAAATACATGAAATCAAATGCATTGGGATTTCTGTCAATTTGGGTAAGAAAAGCCAGACATCTTAATATTTTATATTGTACTTAGCCCTCTTTTCTGAGCTGTACTCTGTTGTGTAAGATTCAAAAACATGTCATCTTTGTTTCAAGTGGAATGCCAGCTACCTGATCCAGTTAGCCAGTTAGTGCTGTTAGTTGCAGCCAATGGATTTACAGCTATTAAAGCTCCTCCCATATCCTGGGCAGTAACATCTTTCATTCTAGTTACAAATTTCCCACACCAGGTCTAATATGACAAACAAAGGAAATGAGGATCAATGGTAAACTTCTGTGTCATAACATTACTCGTCAGTTCGTGCACACACACAGTCCCGATGGGCTCCTTTCTCGTCTCTGGAGGGAAGCTGCTATCATAAACTGTGGGGTTTCACTGGTTGCATTTCCCTCTATGTTTGAGTTAATTTTCATAATGCTTTTGAATCCATATAAAAATACGATTAAGGTCTCAGATTTCTCTGCTGTGTTCATAGGTACATTGAAACTTCCTTGAAGACTCAATTTATTCCTGACAGGAGATTTATTCAGTGTCATCAACTAAAACTGAACATATTTTGCCAGCCCTACCTGATCACATCAGTAATAATCCACCCCATGCACTGAACAAATTTATTTTCTGATTCTGCGGAAAAGCATATGTCACTTAGAGACAGAAATTCATGAAACACTCAACTTTCTGATTCCAATGCAGCATCTCTCTAAACTGCATTTCGAGCAGTCTCATGGGGAATGCCTAAGTGCAAAGGCAGAGCTGGAAACAGGCGGAGATTTTTATGGGCCCTTCCTATCAGCAGGTTTTCTCTGTAATTATTTTCTTGGATTTCTCCCCATTTCTATTCCCCACATAAAGTCTCCCAATATGGAATTTCATGTGACTATGTGTATCTAGTTGGTGAGTCTCAGAAGTGCCATCTGTAAAAATAGACCATGTCATAGGTTGTTAGATTTACATGGGGCCCTGGAGACTAATTGGCCAATCCCAGCCATTTCTGAGGGTGGGAAACAGAGATCTGGAGAATTAGGGAGTCTCATGGAACCAGTATTATGAACATAAAAGCAGCACCGATATAAAAATCAGAGTAGCACCCTAATAAAAATGATGATGTGAAAGATCACAGTATCTGCCAGGACTGTGATAACCATGTTAAATATATAATTATTAAGTAAAGCAGTGTAATTTTATGATTACTATTGTTATTTCATTTTATGTCTCACCATAATCATATGGAAAAAAATACTATAAATATGCTGAGTATATTGATGGAAAATAAAATCCTGGAATTTAAAAGAGTTATGGGATGTGCCCAAACCAAATGAATAGAAGCAGGCAATAAAGCTCAGGATTCATTCCTCCAAAGTCTAAGCTCTTAATCACGCCACCACTTTCCTTTTCTGCTCTCATTTTTCTTCCCTGTTTTCTTACCCAAACCTTCGAAAATTATTCCTGAGCAGTACCAAAGCCAAGACTGATTTCCATCCCTACTTCAGTCCCTTCTCCCACTTTGCTCTCTACTCGGATTAAGGGAACTTTTAAAGTGCAGTGTTGTGTTTTTTTCTGAATGAAATGCTTAGACAAACTACCCTGTGGGGTGCAGGAATCTATCGTCTTTTCTAGTGGCTCATACGGTGCCATGTTTCCTTAGGGACTAATACAGACTTCATTCCAGGACCCTGAGAAACCACGTAAAGCCCTGATCACAGTGTCACAATAAACGCTTAAGGATGAACCAAGAAATGGAGCTTGGTGGCATTACGGCCAACTTTCCCTCATGCCTACAGAACAGTCAATGTCAGTGATGGAGTTACTGTGAGAATAAATTTTCTTGATGGGAATTGAGCTCAACTTCCTATTTCATAGCCTATTCACTCCCCTGTCTTGGCTAACTCATAGTCCCTGGGGACATATGGGACCCGAGATGCTGAGATGAATGCAACATTGTTCTGTTGTTCTGGGAGTCCATCCAAGTGGGACTTCATCTGGTTTACATTTTGAGAGAGTTGGCAGTGTGGAAGGTAGTATTACAGGGAAGCTATTGAGTTGGCACATTTTATGAATAAAACCCAAATTGATTATGTTTTCCATATCTTTCTTTTTAAAGAAAGGAATTGTTTATTTAAAAGTTATACAGACTTAAAATAATGGTGGAATTCTGCCGTTAAGTCTCACTCCCTTTGTTTTCCCATTTTTATTGTTGTTCAAGTACAGTTGTCTGCCTTTTCTCCCCACCTCTCCCCCACCATATATCTGTGAGAATAGAAATGCTCATCTATGCATCTATCTATACATTTCTATATCTATAGCTGTATCTATTTTTTAAAAAGATATTTATCTTTAAAATTTTGTATATCAAATCAGATAGCTTTATTTTTCAAGATTTTTTCTCCTGATTATATGAAAAGAGATATCTTTCTTTTTCACCTCTTTCAAATTATAGGGGATAATCTCTCTGTCAGGGTGAATCATGCACAAGCTCTGTGCTGTTCTCTTAGAAGTAATTAATCTTTGACGTTCACTTCAAAATTCACAATATTTCAGACTTATGGTTCCTCATGGGTCTCTACAGTAGGTTACAGGAAAAAATCCTATTTTTATGTTTGACACCAAAAAATTCATCTGCCCAACAAATGTTAACTTCTATATTATTACGATGATGCTGAATGTGCTAATTTCTGTTCCTATGAGACTTCAACCCCATAATGCTGAATCAAATAGTTCACATTAGCTTCTGATAAAATATTTAAACTTGTTCCAACCTCCCCAAATTCCCAACTTCTGCCCATCACTAGTTGTAAAGCACCCATCATTTCTGATGAGTTGAGTTCATTTAAAGGCTAAATGCATTTGTCATCTTGCACACTTCACCCTATAAAGTCAGAGGGGAGTTTTACTTCAAATATGAGTGAAGGCAGTATGTTTTCAATAATCGTTATGTGAACTATGAAAGAAATAAAATATGCAGGACCCACAGACATGGTGTATTAATATTCCCTGGTTTTTATTCATGTTAAGTGTTTCCTTAAGGGATTTTAGGGTGTTTTTTTTTTCCTGCCTAATGTAGGAGATCAATCAGCTTCATCATAAGTCATTTAAAACTACTGTGAAAAACTTTATTTTTATGTCTTTTTAAATGAAGCTTGATCCAAATGCTAATACTAAAGTCATTTTGATGCTTACAAATTTCTTATCAGCTAAAAGCCACTGATTTTTCTCAACTACCATGTAGGTAATGTAGACTGTGAAAGAAATGTGATTCTGTCACTTTTATCCTAATCATGACTGAATCAACTCTTTAAGTTTCTATAACGATTATTG
>VMDR010036052.1:0-10590 GCA_007922815.1 Macrotus californicus | reverse complement strand
AAACTTCTCATAACTGGGATAGGAATGAACTGTTGGTTCATAGGAAATGGGCATGCACTTTTTATATAAATACATATATTCTACTTCAATTAAATAACATGTACCACCAAGCATAAAGTAAAATAACTATTTTTAAAAAATTGTATCACAGTAACCATCTTTATCTCATTAAAGAAAATACCCTCATGGCCTCCCAAAGGACAGATATTAAAGAGTAGACATATGTTGAATCTTTATTTTAACAAAGATAAGTTTTGTAACAAAACATTTTTATTTTAACAGTACCAAATAACCTAAGCAGATCTTCTAAAAGCTATTAAAATTAGAAAGATTTGTTGTTCTCCATAATGAAAGATAGGAAGAAATAGGAATTTTAACAGGAAGCAAACCTTAGGAATTACTAACCACCACAATCTTTATATACACTTGGAGAAGAATGAAAATAACATTACCTACAGTAATTAGGGCAAATCCTACCCACATCTATGTGCAGTATTCAATTTTCCATTTATTTCATGAAAACACTATAGTGCCCTTTCCTCTTGAGAGATGTTTGTAAAATGCCAAGGGTTATAGTACCTGGTACATACAAAGGGTTTAATATTTTTGAATGAACAAATTATTGAACAAATGAACACAATGGGGCTCTCAAACTTTCCCTGCTCCTTCTTAGGTATGCTATTATGCCTATTATGTGCTTTGGTACCTCTCCTTTTTATCCCTAGAAAGGCCCTAGTTATTCTTTCTTCCTTCAGAGATCTTGTTTGAAACTTCTCATTAAACAAAGGATGCCCTTTTTTCTCTGGGCCGCCTTCATGTCTCTGACATGCCTCTCCTGAAACATAGAGATTGACTCTATTTCATGAGGTTCTAAGAAAAAGCTCCTGGAAAGCAATTTCTGCTGCCAGGTTACTATATTTGATATCCTCACCCATCACTACTTACAACCATTCATTCATGTGCAATTTTGTTCCAAAATATTTAGCATTGGTGTCACATCAACATACTAATAAATCCATCTACGGCTGCTAACTTCATAACAATGGGGAAAACATTCGCAAAGAGATTGAACATTTTATTATGGGTCTAGTAAGTTGAGTTCAAATACTTTACTTGTGTAAAATGCCTAGAGTCTCTCTCATTCAAGTGCATCCACAACTTGACCTAACAAGTATATTCTTGAACTATAGATAAATCAGTTTTTTCCTATGGCATGTAAAACTCCATAAAAATGAATTCTTTGAAAGTGCTTTGAAGCAATTACACTTCTTACAATAATCTTAGTCTTTGCCAGAAAACCAGTATTTGTAGAATCCTATATTTTAGTTACTTGTCACCTATTTAGGCTGGGCCTAATAGCAAACTGTTCCCATTACTGAATCCAGAGAATAATTGGGCTCACATTTCCTCTGTTGATTAGACTCCTAAAACAGTGGTTCCAGCCTTTTTCTAATTTCCCTCAGTCAGGCAAGCCACGTTTATCTGCCTAACATTGCAGGAAGGAGAAATATGTCGAAGCATTTTTTTTGTTTTGTTTTTTTGTTTGTTTTTTCCTGCTATGAAGAAGCCAAAATGTTGCCTTTCTTTGTACCTCTGTACCATTCAAAGATCCAATTTAACAAACATTGACAAGGGTTTCCCTCTCCATGTTAAGCAGTCAGGAGCTAGGGATACAAATAAATTATATTCAGATTCTCCTCTCAAACAACCCAATGAACAGAAGATCCTCTTATGTACCACCAACGCTGAATATGATTCAAGTGTGTAGAGGAAAAGTTTGGTAGAGGATGTATATATGATACATATGAAAACTTATTCCCTTCTTTTTGTAATACAAAATGAAAAATCTGTGAAAAAGAGGGGTAAAGACAATGAGGTAGAAACAATACATTTCAAATATTTAACCCAAATTGTCAACAGATTTTCTATTTTTAATATTGCAGAAAGTTGTATCACTGTATATTATACTAAACCCAATTTCACCTATCACTTTATTTTTTAAGCTAAAAAACTGGGACAATTAATATTTTGGAGGAAAACAAAACTGATACACAGTCTAAGCATTTCAACTTTCTACAATGTATGCATTCAACTATTTGTTCCATAACAGCATATCTCTAAATTGCAATATGGAAAGTCTACAATGATAAATACCGGGTTGAAAAATCTGCCATCCATTGCAAAATTAAAGGCTAGTACACAAACAGATAAAGCTAGATAAGGAGTGGAGGCAGGGAAGAGAAGCTACATGAACCAAAATGTTTTAAAATCTCTTTCAAATCCTGAGATACTAAATTAAGAATAAAAAGATTAGGGTTCTAAGAACACAAAGTTTTCATCTCTTTTAAGACAACTGAATCTCATTGAGATTATTAAATATTCTATAAACATGTGTTTAACTCACATTTGGCTTTCCGAATTTGATCACCATGAACAGCCAATGCTTTTTCCTTGTTTTCACCAAATGCTGGTTTTACAGACGACTCGAAGTGGAATTCCAGGCTCAATGTTACCACCCCCCACTTTTACCCCACAGGCAGCTGCTTAACAGAGAATAAATTCAAGTGCAGACACCGAGTGGTATGTCCGTGCTAATTTCACAACCCCAGTTACTCGCAAGATATGACAATTAAGGTTTAGGGAAGGGGGGTGAGGATAAAAGGACTCTCCCAAGACTTGCTAAATTGTATTTTTTTTTACTTCCAGAATGAAAACTGCAAAAAAAGTATCCAGCTAGCAGCAGAATTTATAATTGCTCTGACTGCACTTGAAACAATTTCCATGTTTTTCACTTTCTTTAGGGATGGCGGTGGAGGCCGGTCCTACCATCTTAAACTTGAGCAATCTTTTTTCTTCTCCTGCCGACGCGTTTCTAACGCCCCCACAAATGAGCTTAGCCTATTAGCATTCCTTCCCCAAAGGCCAGCGGGAACGGTTCAGGAAGCTGGTACCGAAAAACCGTTAAGGGTCTTCAAGTGGCAGCAGGTGCTGGCAGCGCGGAGAGCCGAATGAGAGAGGAAAAAAAAGACATTCCCTCTAGACCGAGGACCACAATCACCCCTCCAAAGGCTCCCACGGGTTTCGAGCATCACTTAGCGGCACTCAGCAGGGGTTAGGATGCGGTTTTCTCTTGACAGTGCCAGTTCTGCAAGCGCCCCAGCTCTCTTCAGACTTGGCGGTCGCGTCTCCTCGACGCTCCAGAACCCAATTCGGGGCACAACTCCCCCATCCGCATTCCCTCAAGCCCCCGCCCCCAATTCAGCCTTCTCCCCCGCAGCCCAGCACGGGGTGGCTACACTGTGTCCCTAGCCACAGGGGAACTCGGTTCCTCCCAGTATCTCCGGGTGCTCACAAGGTGGCCCGCCACCAGGACACAGACTAGGACACATCGCCCTGCCCACTGAAACTTCCCAGAGGCGCCAATTCTAAATTCGACGGACCCACCGCCTCCTCTCTGCTCACTACCTCCTCTCCGCTCACTACCTCCAGTCGTTCTGCAGCTCCCTTCCCTCCCCCCAATCCCCGTCCCTCTCGAGCCCACACCTGCAACTTGCGTGGCAGGGAAAATGTCGCCAGGTGCCGCCCGGCCCAGGGAGCTCCCATCGGACCTTTGCGCCCGCAGGTTGCCTTGCTCCGCCAGAATCCTCAGCCACGCGCGCCTCTCCCGCACACTCACCAGCCGGAGTTGGAGCGGCCATCTTTGTGCTTTCCCCCACCCTCGACACCCCTACACCCACAGTCACACACCCCCTAGTTCGGAGGCAGCGGCCAGCTGAGTAGGGCGGCTACGTCAGCGGTGACGCCCTGCCAGCCCCGCCCCCTCGCCTGTGGAATGACTGGGGGCGGGGTCCTGTAGGGGGCGTGGCTCTGCGCTGCAGCCGCTGCGACAGCTGGGGAGACCCTGCCTGAGGGGAAGCAGCCTGACCTTCACCTCCGCGCTAGGGACGGACTTACCCGGGCGCCCCGAACTCAGAGCAGGCAGCAGGAGCTTCTTCCCGGGGCGCGCAGGCTTCACATCTGTCGTGAGCACCCGGGCCTGGGAGGGCACATCCCGTGTTTACTACGAGCTTGCGAGATGCCGAATACTCCACAGCCGTCATCGCTCCGTCGGAGTTACTTGCCCCGCGTCAAATGGCCTGACAGAAATGCGGGCCAGTTCCATTATCTTCAGATTAACTGGCGTAGTCATTTTTCAAGAAAACGTTTCTGTCCCGAGGAGGCACCCGGGTGTGAGCGCAAGTGGCGGTGGCTGCTTTAAGCTTGGCTTCCTCAGACAGCAGTCGGGCGAATAAGGTCCCAGAACGGGAAGCTTCCTGAGAAATAAGACTTAGAGGACACGAAAAGGCACCTCTGTTCAAAATGGCCTTGCCCGAAATTGCCAGTTTAAGATCATGAAGCAGATTTCGAAAAGAAGCAAAGAGAAGAGACTGAGAAAATCTGGAGAAGAGGAAAGTCAAGCCTACAGATACAAGAAGATTAATCCGTTAATATTTAGAGCTTTTACTTGGCGCTGAGCTCTGAGCCAGTCGCACCTCCGCTACTCTGTGGAGAATACTGCAAATGACGACACTACCTTCCTTAGAGGAGCTCGAAGCAGCAACAAACGTGCAAAGTTAGTAACATGTAACATGTCAGCGGAGGACAGTATCTTGCGATACATGAGGCAAGCTATAATACTGCTTTTATCTTTGAGTCAACAGTTCTACTTTGGGGAATCTCTTTCAATGGCCTGACCTGAGAAAATATATATATGAGCGCGCAAAGGTATTCATAGCATTATTTTCCAAACAACAAAAGTTTGAAGGAGAAAAAAATGTCTAACCAAAGGAAAATGGCTAACTAACACCAGGCATATTAACCTCAGGAATTCTTATGTAGAAAACAAAAGGACAATAGAGTGTAATCAATTTATACTTGAATGCATAACAAGTATGTACATGATTCAACTGCATAAGAGGTAGTTATGCACATAAAGATTAAAGATAAGGAGTGAGTTTGTATAGTTTAATACTTCTCCCATTTTTTCTGATATACTTAACTGCATAATTCTTTCCAGTTCAATTCTGTCCCCAGTGCACTCCTCCCACTGAAAAAAAACACTATTTTGTAATTTTCCCACCACATTAATCTCTTAAGATGCATGAAATGTGTTACATGAGAGTGTGTCTTAAGAGGAAGTATTTCTGCCAATTAAGTACTTCTGGAATAACATAGTTTTTCCTGTAGTGACGTGAGAGCAAAATATAACAAAGGTTAAAATCCTTGCTCTTATTTTAATGTCATAAAACCCTTATGGAGGTCATTGGGCAAACTCTATCAAGATTCTGCCATTTCTAATCTAGTAATTTTATTTTAGAAATACAGAGAGTGTTTCCTCAAAACTCAGGCAGTTTAGAAGGCTGTTCGTGTCAATTTTATTTAGAATCATGAAAACCACAACCTAACTGTTCAGCACTATAAGAATGGTTAAGTATATCTGGTACATTCACAGGACAGACATATCCCTATATAGTCATCAAAATTCTTATTTTCAGAAATAAGTGAAGGGATATAGGGTCAAGCCAACTGTGTTCTGCCATTCCCGGTCCTCTGACAGTTTCCTTCATAGATTTACTAATGGTACTATGGATACATGACCCCTTCTCCCCCTTTGCAACAGTTTATTGGACTGGGATGGACACCAGACCCAAAGGCAATCAATCTGTAGGAAGCTTGTTAAAGCTCTACTCAAACACTGTGCAAGATGAAAGAGAGTTGAGCCTAGCTGGTGTGACTCAGTGGATTAAGTGCAGGCCTGTGAACCAAAGGGTTGACAGTTCAATTCCCAGTCAGGGCACATACCAGGGTTGTGGGCCAGGTCCCCAACTGAGGACCCGTGACAGACAACCACGCATTGATGTTTCTCTCCCTCTCTTTCTCCCTCCCTTCCCCTCTCTAAAAATAAATAAATAAAATCTTTAAAAATTTTTTTTTAAAAAAGAAAGAGTTGAGGTAGATTAAATAACGGTCTAAAAGCACATTGAGTAGGCAAGCAGTGGACACTGGGCAGGGGACACTGGGCAGTGGACACTGGGCATGAGGGTGCAGATAATAAGAGGACATAGGGAGTAGCAGCTGAGTTAAAGAGAACAAGCAGTAGCAGGTAACAAGATACCGAGTAGAACTG
This sequence comes from Macrotus californicus, assembly GCA_007922815.1. Taxonomy (NCBI): domain Eukaryota; kingdom Metazoa; phylum Chordata; class Mammalia; order Chiroptera; family Phyllostomidae; genus Macrotus; species Macrotus californicus. Next base: position 4,424 of record VMDR010036052.1, on the reverse strand, counting down.
CTTGGATTTTAGGAGTCTCTAAAATAACTATAACAATAAAAACTAAAAGCAGAATGCAAAAAATGTGTATACCGTATTTTAAAATATGTATGCATAAATTTTTCACTGAAAAATAATTGAAGGAATACATTAACATTTTAATAATAGAGAAATTACAAGTGATTTTTAAATTTTTTTTACAATGATAATTTTTAAAAACTATTTTAAAGAGATAAATAGAATGAGACCATCCATAGTCAAAAATTCTAATCAAAGCAAGTTGTATGTAATCAAAGTTACTAGCAGGCAGAATTCTCTGAGATCATAAATGGCATCAAGGAAAATCTGACACTTAGGCTGAGTCTTTTAAAGACTAAAATGATTTGAGTAAATGAAGGAAGTAAAATGAGAAGACAAAGTAAAGACAAGCTAAGGCATAGGTAGAGGGTAATGAATAGGGAGTCCTCAATAAAATGATTTGAGTACCAAGATGTAAGCTAGGGAGAGGTGCTGGGTTCTAAGTGGGGGGGCGGGTGGAGATAAGGAATTTTCTGGAAATTGTTAAATGTGTTAATAATTAAAGAGTAGTAATGAAAGTTTTTCATATAACCTTTTCTTTATATTTATTGTTATTGCTCAACTTTGAAAATTTTTTCTTCACTCCAGGTCTTAACAACCTAGACCTAAATTACAGATTGTCTACTTGTTTCCTGAGCTCCAGGACCTCTCTATTGGAATCTCATTTTTTCATAACTGTCATAAAATCATTTTTATCATATTTTTTTTGTTTTTTACTCACCTCATCAAATCTAAGCTTTTTACTGTAACAAAAAAAATTTGTCTTTTTCCCTTCCCACCTTTTGCAACTGACTTCCCCAAACTTACCTATTATGACATCCTCAAATCCCCAAATGGTCCTTTGATTGCTAAGAAGTCAGTCTCCATATGGTCTCCCACACTTCAGTCACTCCCACTTTTATATCAGGGCAGATGTTTACCTCCTAAGTAGAACGCTCGACAACTTTCACTCCTGCAAATCATTACAATCAACCTCTTTCAGAAATGGCGTAAAACTCTCACCTCCTGGAAACTGCTTTCCTAGTAACAACTGGGCTTCCAGATTCCCCACTCCCCACCCCCACTAGTCCATTACTATGCAGTCACAGCTTTTGTTCTTAAGTTTCACGCCTGGGTCTCTCTCTGCTTTGTAACCTCTTCAGAGGCAAGAACTGTGCACTTGCTCCATTTGAATGCTCCACGGCTTGTAATACAGTGCTGGCCAAAAATACTCTTGAAATGCTTAATGAAATAACAAAATTAAAAGTTTCCTAGAACAATGTAGGGTTGTAAAAATGATGTCTAGAAGTTTCCCTTGTTTCCACAGTTTTCATATAAGGAGAAATAATTTGCCCTTTCTAAAAGGTAAGCGGATAGTTTTCTAAACAGGATAAAATTTTTATAACTCTGATACCTCAATTCTGAGGCCATATCCAACTTTTGAAGTGGGCACAACACAAACTGGTTTTGTTTCTTGTGTCCTGAGAAGAGAGTGAATGAATTTTTAGAATTTTCTAGTCTGGTCTTTCATGAATCTGAGAAATAGCTTAGGAATCCTATTTGTAGACAAATGATAAATTTATGAGCTTGTTAGCTTACAGGAAACTTTTTCCAAATATAGACCAAATGTTACTATCTAATAACTTTGAAGTTATTAAAGATTCATTTGACAAATATTTTTTGAGCACCTATGTGCCTAGCACCATGCTAGGCACTGAAATGTCCATAGCCTTCATTTAAATGTCATGAGGAGATGAAGGATTGAATAGAGGAAGCAGGTAAAGCGAATACTAAAAAACTCGGGCCTAAAGTTTAATTAACATGTAACAACATAATGCATTTTTTAAATTTTAATCAATGACCCAAAGAATACATTTGAGACAAATATGTAAGAAAGATCTTGAGAGAGTAGTATTGAAAATAGAACAGCAGATGGCAAGATATGGCCTTAGTAAGTGAATAGAGAGAAAAAATGGCAGGAAGAAATGGCTGTAGATTTAGCCTTTTAAAAAAAATTCTAGAATGAGGGTGGTGGCAGGTGGTAAATGCAAGATGAGAAATAGATGGTACCAAAGTTGATTGCATGTTAAAGAACCATTAGAGGTCTGTGAGGAAAACTTGTGCTGAAACTGAGCCCAAGACTTTTGGCATAATGGAAGCAAAATTGTAAAGCTAGTCAATTTGCCCTTCCTTTTAACATCCTCCCCACTTCTACCCACCCTACTCAGCTGCCTGTGCCGAGGGCTTTTCCTTAGTCTATCAAGGCCTTTCTCTCTTTCCTCCTATCAAAACTTTCCTTATTTTTGTTGTAGGACTGTTACCCCAACCTTTCATTTTCTAAGGAGCCCAATTATCATGTAGTAAATTGATACTTGAAAATTTTTAGTGTTTGACAATATTTTTTGCATTTCTCTCTACTTAAGACTGTGTTCTAATATAACTTCCTGTAGACATGAGAGTATGAAATTTCTCCAATGAAATTTTAAGCATTGTGACAGATCAGTGGTAGTTTTTAAAAAGATTTTATTTATTGATTTTTAGAGAGAGAGGGGAAAGGAATGAGAGAGGAAGAGAAACATCAATGTGTGGTTGCCTCTTGTGCGCCCCCTACTGGGGGCCTGGCCTGCCACCCATGCATGTGCCCTGACTGGGAATCAAACCAGTGACCCTTTGGTTTGCAGGCTGGAACTCAATCCACTGAGCCACACCAGCCAGGGGATTTTTTTTTTTTTTTTATTAAGCCAGGATGCCTGTCCAAGTATAAGCTATGGAGTGTGTATGTATAAACACATATGTATATATGTGTGTATGTATGTGCATGGGTGGTCACACACATATTACACACACATGCATACATACAATTCTATAACATGTATATCAAGTTATAATCACAATGTATGACAGTACTTATTTTATAAAATAACTCGTTTATAAAATGACAGTTATTTTTAGTTTAAATATGTTGCATGTTTATCTCTATCTTCTCTGTAAAGTTAGATAAATAGTATCTGTTCTGTCTTCCTTAAAAGGATGTTTTAAAGATCAGGTGAAATTTTACATGTGCAAACCCTACCTAAAGTATAAAGAAAAAAGTCATCATTATTATTTCTCTTAAGATTATAACTGATTATAAAGCTCCTTCAGGTCAAGTACTGAGTTTTGTTCATATTTATAATTCGTTAAATCAAAGTTTATTTCTGTACTGAAGTAATAGTTAATTCAAAAATAAATACCTTTTATAAAAGTTAAAATTAATTTTAGTACTCTGAGAAACATGCAGAATAAAGTTTTGTCTCCTTTTCTCGTGGAACAGGGGCATCTGGAAAAGCAGAAGGAGAGGAAAGGAAAAACATTAAGGGTGGAAATTTTAACTTTTAAAGATTTAATTTACCATGCTGAAAATTATTATTAGTAATCTTTCATGAGGCAAGATTTTTGAATTACCTAAGTTTTTAAATCCACTTCTTTAAAAAAAATGTAGAATAAGGAAAGTATAGAGGGTTAACCATAGTTGTTTGTATAAGTATTTACATCTTCTCAAACCATTTGAAAATTTAAATCCTATACTGTTGCTCCTGGGTTGTGAAAAAACAAGATAGCTGGATTGAAAGCAGCAATCAGTGCAGTAAGGTACTGCGTTATATAAAGAAAACCATATATGGTAGATTCAGGATGTATTCATGAAATTAAAAAATAAAAGCTAACAATTCTTAATGTGCAAGAGCTAGGATGACCACGCTGATTTTCTCTGACATCTTAACAGTCTTTCCTTTCAGGTCAGAGGTTCTCTCAGTAATTAATAATCATTGGTTCAGCCATCTGTAAGTAGTATCTGGAAGCCTCTCTTTCTTCAGCTAACCAGAGACTAAAGTCCTGGAAAACCACATTGCCACAGAAGACTCTTAAGGGACAAAGAGACTGTTTTTAAAGTAGAGAGCCCCCACCTATTTCATTTTATCTTTGGTCCTAGAAGTAGTGTTTACAGAACTAAGCAGAACAGATACTTGATACAGATTTCTTAATTTTTTAAACTAAATATATGTCTCCTAATCTTTAGAAAAATAATGAGTCAATCAGTAGGAAAAAAAGGTGGTATGTAAGGTCTTCTTAGAAAATATAAACTTTTCTTTCTTTGTCTATTTGCATGAAAACTCTAAAATGCCTCAGAAAGGAAATATGTATAAGTTAACCATTAAATGTTTATGAAATTACCTCTCCTTTTCTTGAAAACCAACAATAGTAATAAAAGATGACTTAAACATTTAACTTATTTGCTTATGCCCTAACATTGTATTAAATTAAGGCAAAATCTGATTTAATATCATTAGTCAGTTACAAAATTAAATTGTGAAATGAATTGTAATTTTGACTAGTGTATTTGAATAATT
>VMDR010036051.1:0-10593 GCA_007922815.1 Macrotus californicus | reverse complement strand
ACAGTTGTCCCATTTTCCCCCCTTTTATTCCCCTCTGCCCTGCATACCCCCTCCCACCCACATTCCCCTTCTTTAGTTCATGTCCATGGGTCATATACATAAGTTCTTTGGCTTCTACGTTTCCTATACTATCCTTAACCTCCCCCTGTCTATCTTCTACCTACCATTTATACTTTTTATTCCCTGTACCTTTTCCCCCCCTCTCCTCACCCACTCCACTGATGATAATCCTCCATGTGATCTCCATTTCTGTGATTCTGTTTCTGTTCTAGTTGTTTGCTTAGTTATTGTTTTTGTTTTAGGTGTGGTTGTTAATAACTGTGAGTTTGTTGTCATTTTACTGTTTCTATTTGTGATCTTCTTTTTCTTAGATAAGTCCCTTTAACATTTCGTATAATAATGGCTTGGAGATGATGAACTCCTTGAACTTGACCTTATCTGGGAAACACTTTATCTGTCTCTCCATTCTACGTGATAGCTTTGCTGGATAGAGTATTCTTGGATGCAGGTCCTTGCCTTTCATGACTTGGAATACTTCTTGCCAGCCCCTTCTCGCCTGTAAGGTTTCTTTTGAGAAATCAGCTGGCAATCTGATGGGCACTCCTTTGTAGGTTACTGTCTCCTTTTCTCTTGCTGCTTTTAAGATTCTCTCCTTATCTTTCATCTTGGGTAATGTAATTATGATGTGCCTTGGTGTGTTCCTCCTTGCGTCCAACTTCTTTGGGACTCGCTAAGCTTCCTGGACTTCCTGGAAGTCTATTTCCTTTGCCAGATTGGGAAAGTTCTCCTTCATTATTTATTCAAATAAGTTTTCAATTTCTTTCTCTTCCTCTTCTCCTTCTGGCACCCCTGTGATTTGGATGTTGGAATGTTTAAAGACGTCTTGGAGGTTTCTAAGCCTCTCCTCATTTTTTTGAATTCTTGTTTCTTCATTCTGTTCCAGTTGAATGTTTCTTTCTTCCTTCTGGCCCACACCATTGATTTGAGTCCCAGTTTCCTTCCCGTCTCTGTTGGTTCCCTGTACATTTTCCTTCATTTCACTTAGCATAGCCTTTATTTGTTCATCTAATTTGTGACCATATTCAACCAGTTCTGTGAGCATCCTGATTACCAGTGTTTTGAACTGTGCATCTGATAGGTTGGCTATCTCTTCGTCACTTAGTTGTATTTTTTTCTGGAGCTTTGATTTGTTCTTTCATTTGGGCCAATTTGTTGTCTTGGCGCACCTGTTACTTAGTAAGGGGCGGAGCCTTAGGTGTTCACCAGGGCGGGGCAACCTACGTCTCTGCGTTGTGACGCTGTACGTGGGGGAGGGTCCAAGAGGGAACAGTGCCGCTTGCTCCACTTTCTGCCGGTTTCCAGTCACTTCTCCTGCTACCCACAAGCAAGTTATGCCCTTCTGGTGCTGATTCCCAGGTGGGTGGGCTTGTGTGTGTTTTAGGACCCTGTGGGTCTCTCCAAGGAGCTCTCCCGTGAGGCTGGGAGTTTCTCCCGCTGCTGCCTCAACCCCCACAGGTGTTTTCAATCAGAGGTTTGAGGTTTTATTTCCCCGAGCTGGGACCCTGGGTTGCAATGGTCTATCTCACTCCCCAGTTGTTCCTCTGGGTTTATCTGCACACAAATATGGGACCACCCAGTCCCCAGTCTGCCAGCTGCCGCCTTGCCCGCCCCAGTCCACCAGCCACCGCCTTGCCGCGAGTCTTCTCCGCCGGGCTGCCCGGCTCCACTCCTCCTACCCGTCTGGATGAATGTTTCTTCCTTAACTCCTTGGTTGTTGGACTTCCATACAGTTCGATTTTTCTGTCAGTTCTGGTTGTTTTTTGTTTTAAAATTTGCTGTCGTCCTTCTTTTGGTTGTGCAAGGAGGCACAGTGTGTCTACCTACACCTCCATCTTGGCCAGAAGTCTGGATTTCCTTCTTTTTAAAGGACAAATAATATTCCATTATACATATGTTCCACATTTCCTTCCTCTGTTCATTCATTCATCAATGGACCACGCACACACCAGGTTGTTCCTATAGTCAGAATCCACGTTGTTTTGTCTCATTGTCATGGATTAGCTTATAGTGTGGCATGGGGATGGGCTCTAGACACAGACCACCTTGGCTCCAGGTCTACCTCAGCAGCTTCCTACCACAGTGGCACTAGCCCAAGTGTCTAATCTTTGTAACCTTCAGTGACAGTAGCCAAAGTATTTAACCTTTCTAACCTTCAGATGCCGCATTTGTAAAATGCAGAAAATTTTAACACTTTGTTCATAGGATTGTTGTAGAATAAGTAAGGTAGCTCATACGTTATCTTTGTATAGTAACTGCAGAGAGGATGCCACCTCCCACTCCCAGAAAGAGCTATTTGCCTCCTCCCCCAGCTGGCAGCTCCAAGTTAGGCATCAGAGAGATTGTTTTGTGTGCTAAACACGGGGGAGGATAACCCATTTGACTGTGTAATTACTTACTGTGGTAAAATAGCTGCCCTATAATTTCAGAACCCTATTTTGTCACCTATATTATCCCCTTCCTCAGAAAAAAAGCCAGTAATTCATTTAGAAGACATAACTGTCTCCTAAAATTGTTTCTTACAGATATTCAGTGATTTCAATACTTCAAAGGGAAGATAGATGTCACTGCCAAACTATTATTTTGTATCTTGGATTTCTACCTCTTTCCTTAACTCTCTTATTACCTTCCTGGGATTTCTAGTTTCTATTTTATAGATTTATATGGTGTTTATAAATCCAGGTAAAGTGGATTTATATAGTGTTGAAATTCCTCATATACAACCAGGAAGGGGAAATAGTATAGTGTCTAATTACAAAGGAAACGGCCCTGGCCATGCTTCTAGTACCTGTGTGATGTTAGAAAACCTGCTCCATCTCCCTGAGCTTCAGTTTCCTAAATGAATCGTTATATCAGGTAGAAATGTTTCAGTTTCGGGCAATGAAAAGCCATACTAACATGAGCAAGGAGGAATTTTATTTCTACATGAAACTATGTAGTCCTAGGATAACTCTGGTTTCCATCACTGCTTGATTAGGAACTCAAACGATGTTACAGAAATCAGTTGCTGTCTTTCAGCTCTGCTCTTTCCTTATTTGATGTATTGCTGTAACAAACCTCCCTCCGTCTTTGTAAAATAGTTGTCTCTGTTCTGAATCCAACATCTTTGAATTTGAAATCTTGTAGAGAAGAACACCCATATTGATGCAAGGAATTCCAGCAAAATCCACTAGCAGGCACATCATCAGCTCTGATGGAGTATTATCAACATCCCCAAGCCAACCACTGTGGCCTGGGGAGTGATGTATGCCATTTGGCTTAACTCACATGCCTGCCCCTGAGCTGCAGGCACAGTCCTGCCTGTCCAAATCTTGTAAATTCTGGGTGGGATGGAGACTGGCTCTCCACAAAACATATGCATGTTAGGTGGGAAAAGTCCTAGTCCACTGAAATATAGGTTAGGGCCCTTTGTAGTCCCCAAATTTCATCCATTCAATTAATTCTCTTTTGATTATAATAACCTAATAGCAAATTTTAATAAGATGTCATAAAAGGGTTATTTCATCAACACTGAAATAATCTGAAGAACTAAAAATACAGTCTTGGTGTCCATGGTGGTGGAAAATAACTTAGTTTTTATATTTTCAATTATTGACCCTTGACTTTTTTAATTTTTAAATTATTAGTGCATTTAATTATTATTTGAATTATACAGCAATAAAGCCTCAATAATCATACACAAAAACTTAAAACCTAGCCATAATAAAGAACTTGAAATTTTTCAAAGCTATTTCCTTTATTTATTCTATAGACTATCACTATCAGTATACGAGCATATACTTTTTAAACCATGGGCCTTTACATTTTTTATGCATTAGTTTGAAAACAGACTTGATCCACTGTAAAAGTGCTATCTAGAGCAATTCACCAATGGCTAAATTTAGAAACCCTATATAGAAATATGAACAAATAACGATATTACTTAAAAGAACACGTTATCAAGAAAAGTAGAACAATGAGGGAACTATGACTTTGAATAGATTCATGAAACAAATATTTATTCAGCAGTTTGAAATAGATTTATTATCTCATGTTTCTAGAACTTCATAATGCATGGATATTATGTACACCCAAGTTTTTTGTTATTTAATGGGATCAGATTTGTCATAGTTTTTAAAATGAATGCATCTAATGGGCAGAGGTGGTACAATATCAAACCAATTAATAAAAATTTGTCTGAGGCTGTGCATTTATTTCCAGCAAGCAGTAACTCACTGGGCAGTTACTCATTGCCAGCCTCTTTCGGAGACTCCTTTATTTGAATGAGCTATTGTTAACTCCCAGGAAATTATTTCTAGCAAGAATTATATTTTTCTACAGCACTACATATATTATTTATCAGCATCTATTTTAAAAATGTGATCACATCATAAAGCTAGTCGAGACTGATGAAGCCAGAGACTTGTTTAATGTAAAATATTTGCATTTATTGTCCTGAAGCATTTCCCTTATATTTCAGCAAACACTTTCCATTACTCTTTGAGTCTCAATGGGTATTTAATATTTGTTTAAAAATATTAAATGGATTTATGTGTTTGAGCTGAAATTCCTATATGAGAAAGATCCAGCAAGATGTAAATGTGTATACTATGGATCCATGAAGCATTATACCATGGTTTCAACAATATTCAAAGGAGTATGATTCTATTTAAGCACATTGAACTTTACAAGATAAGCTGAAAGAAGTACAATTCAATTACCAAAAATATATTGGGTGCCCAGCAGGTGATAATTGCCAAGATAGGCACTGAAAGGCTGCAGAAGACGTAGAATCCACCTTCAAGAAGTTGTGTCATCCTCTAAATAACAGTATAAGGGCCAGAACAGAAACATGAGCCAGTAGTTGTGATTGTGCAGTTCATGAATTGCTCGGAGTGCCTGGCTAAGGTAACGAATGATGGTCAGCATGAAGTCTGTGCTCCACTTGGCAAGTGATGTGTGCTGATGTGGAGCTGCACCCCGTAGAAAAAGAGGCCCCTTTTATTATTTTATTACTGGCCAAAGGCACTGATCCTTTAATCAAGCCATGCATTCTCAGAGCTGTGTCCACCCACGTGGGCTTCCCTTCTAATTCACACAAAGGCACCTATAGAAGTTAGAATGGAAGTTCCAGGAGGGCAAAAGTCTTGTTTTATTGAATAATATGTCTCAATTACCTGGACCCGTACTGGCACATAAGGAGCACTCAATCAATATTTGTTGGATTTTACTGACTAAATTAGTGGTCACCTGGGAGAGCTTGTATTAATTTGGGAAATTGGGACTTTTAAAACTTTTCTCTTAGACAAATTTCTATTTTCTTTACTATTGTCTTCATTTCCCTAAAGAAGCTTTGAATGATGGGTTGAGACAGCTCACATTGAACAATGAGGAAAATCTATTGTAAAATATGGAAATCAGTTCTAAAATATTGAAAGATGATTTTGAAACATTGAAAATATCTAGACCTAAATTCAATTAACACTTTCCTAGTAATGACTAAGCGTTGAGGAGCTACAAAAAAGAGAATAAATTGGAGGCATTATAATTAAGGTAGTCTTTATCAGTAGTAATTTAAAGAGGCTAAAATTCACCTCTTAAATCCCTCCTATAATTGACTTTCTTTAGGGTTACAGAACATAAAACAAGGAATTGAGGTGAAAAATCTTTGACTCACATTTTTCAGGTTTCTCTCTTTTATTCTAACATTAACTTGTAAGTGAAAAAAAGCCACGTATGAATCAAAGTATTACTCTTTAAGTAAACATTTAGCATTTCTTCTTTTGGCAAAATGAATGTTTATTAAATATATGACAAAATAATCATCTAAAGTGTATTAATAAGGTATTTCAAATAGAAATGTTTGCACATGGGAATTATATTGGTTTTGTTTGAAAATAGTTGTTACATAAATGAACTGGTTATTTAATAAGCCATTGTTCACCTGTTTAACAGGAGCACATGATTCGAGAGGACGCCAAAGGTCTGACGCTAAGACAGTGCACTGTAATGGAGGTGGTCCTGGCTACCATCAAGGTAAGGCTCCAGTGCCTCTGGATATACATCCAGAGTCCTCCGTGCAGCCTCAGAGAAAGGTACCCCAGACGCATATCCGTGGAGCTGTGCCATCCATGGACAGTTGTATAGATACATTCCAGAAGTGTGTCCAACTTAGCCCATACTACGTCCTTCTTCCATCCATGTTACTCTGCCCTTTTACCTGCCTCCTTTGTCTATCTCTAGAAAACATGGGTGGAACCAATGTTGTAACATCGGCTTTCAAAGAAAGACGTGAACTAGCTGCAGAGCCCAGTTAAACAGATGCTTCAGGAGATTAGAGGTTAACAGAATTTCTTGTTGTGTACTATGCTTATTGAAATAGTTTTTATTTTTATTTGTTATTTTTATGTTTTAATTGTTTATTTTTATTGTACTTTTCCCATTACCATTTATCCTGCTTATACCCTCTTTCACATCCACTTACCCCCTCCTGAAATGGTTTTTAAAAGATCAATCTTCTCCCCTTTCATATTAAGTACAATAATTTAATTTTCTGCTCAAAGGCATTCTGTTATATGCATCAATTTTTCATAGACAATGGTTGACAAAAGTTGGTGTGTGGGCTAAATGTGGGCAGATCTCAAAATTTAACTTAGCATTTCTTTGTTTTCATAGATCCCTTATACATTTATATATATAAGTTTTGTACTTATATGTTAATGTTTATTAAAGAGTGACAAATTAATTTATCTTCTAAATTCAAACTGTGTCCAGTGCCTCCACACTTCAGTGTGGGCAGCATCCATTATTCAGGATGTGTGAACAGTGCAGCAAGAGTGTCAGCTACTAGGAGCAGTTTTCAGAGCAAGAAATAGTCTTGCTGGATAGAAACAGACCCTGTATGGTATTCACTAGAACAGAGTTCTACCTGTATAACAACTGGACACCTTCACAAAACTACCACCTTATGGTTGTGCAATGTCAGCATTTAATAAGAGGCTATCTTTTACTTCTTCAGTGTCAAAAGCTGCAAAATGAAATCGGTGAGGTATAAGTTTTGTAACACCTGGTGGAAATGGGGAGTGTGAATGTAGGCTGTAAGATTACAGAAATAGAATTTCTAAATATGCAGCAAGATTATTGTCTGAATAGAACTTTTTTAAAAAGAGTATTGTCTGGAAGTATGGAAGTTTCACAAAATAATTTTCAGGAGAAAAATGAAAAATAAGAAAAATAAATATAGGAAGAAATGAAAACCCAGCTATTTTTAAAAATGATTTTCAAAAAATGTGAATAAGAAATGACTAAAATATAGGGAAATGCTAGTAGAAAAAATAAGAACTCTGAAGTACACCATGAGGAGGAAAAAAGGAAAATTTTTAGAATCTAAATTTGGCTCTTCATGGATTTTATTAGGTGAATGTTTGGCCATAAGAGAGGAAGAAAAATGTGTTCTGTGAAAATAAGGAATGACATTCATAGTGACAGACCTAGCTCCTGTCCTCAACCACAATGTTTCTTTAATTCTTCTTGGTCAAGACACATGGCCAACACCTGTAGGCTGAGCTCTGCCCAAACTCTGGGACAGTCCTGACCCTCAGACAAATCTACATCTTGATGGCTCAACTATCCCATCTTCCTGTCTGGGTCCTTTGTGATGATCTTTTAACCTAGCCTCAGCCACTAATCACTCGCCTTGCTCTTTAGAATTTATCTGATGTCCAAGATTCAGTGAATGGGTCTGTGTCATTATCTTACTATTCTGGTACTGGAGCCTGACCCTGGAACTCCTGAGCCTCAGAGGCTGAGATTGGGTCTCCAGTCTCCCTATTCCCTGACTTCTGTGATGCCAACTCTCTCTCTGGGGTCTCCATGCTAGGCCTGCTACTAGACTCTCTTGTTCCCGTGGCCTGCCCTTCTCCCAAGGCATTCCCCTGATATTTGCTTCCAATGGCCCTGTCCTCAATTACCAATGCTAGGACTCCCTTTATCTTGTCTGCAGCTGAGATTTGCCCCTACTGGCTGTCTTACCAAGCACTCATTCTCATGTTGACTACAAAGGAATTCAGAGAAAGAAGAATATTACTTAAAATAATTGAAATATTGGGATGTCTGCCTGGAGCCCGGCAAGGGAACACTAGAAGACAAGCAGAGACCTCATGAGGAAGATGTTCTTAGAAGCAGCAGATGCTAACCAGAATAACACCCAAAGGCTGCAAAAGAGATGAGCCTTAATTTCTGTTTAGCGCAATTTAAGCAAATAAGATGGGAGCAAGAAAAGAAGGAGAGTGCTAAGGAGTCTGTAGAATATAGGCTGAAATACCGTTTTAATTTTTTCAAATATCTTCCAGGTATGTACATTGTTTCACCTGGTCCTTATAAGTATCCTGGGTGTTAGAGAGGTCAAGAATGGCTATTCATATTTTTAGATGAGGAAGCAGAGGCTAAGGGGGGTTAAATTCTTTGTCTAAGGCCACAGACCTGCTGGTACTTGGCAGAGCTGAGAAACAAACCTCCAAACTCTATAATCAATGTCCTTGCTTCTATGTGACATTACTTCACTAAATGTTAAAAACAAGCGTAGATGACGTGTGGCACGCCAAAACGGATACTATTTCTTCAGAGTGATTAATTCTCTTTAAATTAAAATTCTACATTTCAATTTTTTAGATTATTTTCCAACTATTTAAAAGTAATTTGAAATCCTTTAACCTCTGTGCAAGTATTGATAAAAAATATTGACTCTCTTAAATAATAAAAATTTTACTGGATATTTTCTCCTCCCAATCACATGTAGTTTTAATTACAAGCCATGAGATTAGAGTATGGTACAAGTAACAGAAGATGCAGGGACATGCTGCAGCTCTCATGGTTGCTTCGAGATATTCCATTCACCTGCCATCATAGCCAAATCAATAGTATTTGAAAATAAAGGTAGAAAGACGACAGCGATGAGTCAGATAGCTAACAACCTAATCATTCTGTGCAAGCTAATAGAGAGGCCAATTGGGAAACCCTAGTTTGAGGGGTCCTCATTGAGCTTTTGAGTCTCAGACCACATGCCAGGAAGACTCAGGACTGCTGGATTCCCTGAAATGAGGGTTCTTTCAGAGAACAGGAGACATTTTTCCAAAAGCAAGTACTCTTGACTTGAGCATGAATCCCAGACTTCTAAGAATATTCTTAAATCTTGAACAATGCTCATTATTTTGTGATGAAGTGTTAAATACCCAGAAAAAAAGCTGACTGGTTTTGTTTTTCCCACCCTTCCAGTTCCCCTGGAATGCTTGTCATTTTCACCTGAGCACGATGCCCTGCACTGTGTGTGGCAGGCATGTTTAGCTTCATGCAGTGGCAACACAGGGGGTTAAAAATAATAAGCACATGGATCAGGGCCCTCTAGCAATTTGCATTTCTTGGTACACAGGAAAGAATTTGGAATGTACTTATTACCTTTTAATTTAATTCTAGATAACACCATTTCTAGGACTCAGGATTTCAGACAAAGAGCAGGATATGCAATGTGATGTTTTGTCTGAGGTTCTTATCCTGACTAAGGTCTAACTTCATCCTGTTATTCATTATTCACAAGGCACTTTTGGTGGCTGCTTCTCAGCATCTTCTTTTTTTATCATTATAAGTATCGGTTTTGCATTATTTAAAATTCAGCTGCTCATGGGAAGAACACAGTACCTTACCTAGTTCAGAGTATTATAATTCAAAAATTATTTGAAGGTTTACTGTATATAGAAAATATGGTGAGGAATGAAGAGGTGGCTAGAGATAAGAGACACTTTGCTCTTGACTTATGAACAAAAACATCTACAATTGATAAAAATAAAAGAGATGTGGACAAAGCTGTGGGGAGTGCAGCAAAGGTGGAAAATTCTTTGGGGGTACCCAGGGAAAAGCTTCCTAGGGAAGAAAATTTGGAATTTAAAGAATGAATTGGAGAAAAGCAAGGGGGGGGGGAGTTGTAGTAGGCCTAGACAAAAGCCTGAATGAAATGCCAGAAGGCGTGGGTCAGCCTGACAACCTCACATAGTCTGGAGTAAGGAACAGACTGTGACTGGTGTGTGTTACAGAGAATAAAAGAGGAGCATTGGATTGGAGCCAAAATGCTGAGGCTTAGACATCAAAGTGAAGAATCTGAACTTCAGTTTGGTGATGACAAGGGAGGGAGTTGCTTAATCTGATATAATAATGGAAAAGAGGACTTTCAGGTGTAATAGAAAGTAATTTTTTAAATATCTATCAAATAGTTTTCTTAAAGTATATCTCAGTTGCTAAAGGCAAGCTATTATTATATCTAAGTTTTCAAAATAAATTATCTGCCTGAATTTACCAAAATTATGATTCAAATAATGAAAGGAAAAAAAATGATGATGGGAAATCACTACCAAAATAGTATATGTAACCAAAAAGTAAATTCTTCCTGCAAATTCGAGAAGAAACATTAGCATGTTCCCATCAGTCAGTAAAAATAGATTATGAAAGATCTTCAAACATATGACAACTATGAAGAGTATAAGAATTTAGAAAGCTTTTAAATGGGAT
>VMDR010036050.1:0-10594 GCA_007922815.1 Macrotus californicus | reverse complement strand
ACAGAAATGGAGATCACATGGAGGGTTATCATCAGGGGAGTGGGTGGGGAGAGAGGGGGAAAAGGTACAGGGAATAAGAAGCATAAATAGTAGGTAGAAGATAGACAAGGGGAGATTAAGAATAGTATAGGAAATGTAGAAGCCAAAGAACTTATATATATGACCCATGGACATGAACTAAAGAGGGAGAATGTGGGTGGGAGGGGGTGTGCAGGGTGGAGGGGAATAAAGGGGAGAAAATGGGACAACTGTAATAGCATAATCAATAAAATATATTAAAAAAAAACCCTTTATCTAAATTAAACTGACGTGAATTCTTGTGTATCTGACTCGGCAGTTTTGTTGGTAAGAGTAATCCATGCTGCTGTCCGAGTATGGTTCATTTGTTTTCATTGTCGGCTAGAATTCCACAGCATGGAGAGGCCGTAATTTATTGTTTGCATTGATGGCATTTGTGCTGTTTCCAATTTTTTGACAGTATGACTGGCATTGCCATGAACATTCTTGAACAGTCTCTTAAAGCACATGTGCACACGCTTACTATTATTACATACTGAGGAGTGGAAATGGTAGGTCACATGTATATTCAAATTTAAAAGATAGTTCTAAACTGTTTTCCATATTATTTCTGACATTACTCCTGCCACCAGGGTTCGAATTCCCACTGTTCCGCGTACTTTCAGATACTGATATTATCAGATGTTTTCACTCTGGCCATTCTGGTGGGATAGCGAGCTGTCTCATGGTGGCTGTGATTTCTACTCCCCTTATTATTTATGATGTTGAACAGCTTTCATATTTACAGGCCATTTAGATATCCTTTTTTGTAAATCACTTGTTTAATTCTCTTGCTGATATTACTATCGTATTGACTTTTTCTCACTAATTTGTTGAGGATCAGGATCTGTTGCTGGTCACAGTATTATAGTTATCTTCCCCAGTTTGTAGCTTGAATTTTTCCTCTCTTCACAGTGCCTTTTGAGAAAGAGAAGTATTAACTTTAATGTAGTCCAATTTTTGAACCCTTTTTCCATAATCTTTTATAATTAGATGGGATTTAATGTATCCATTTGATTCATCTTTTAAAAAATGATTTTTCTGTTCTGTTAAAGAAGTCTTCCTATATCCCAAGGTCATAAATATATTCTCTAATTTACCTTCTAAAAGCTATCAGAATTTGCCTTTCATATTTTTATCCATGGTAGGAGGTAAATGTCAATTTTTACTTTTTTCCCACATGGGCATCTGATTGTCTCAGCACAAATTGCTGAAAAGTTCATTCTTTCCTTGCTCTTTGCAGTGTCTTGCTTTTATAAGTCACCAGACCATAGATCAGTGAATGTTTCCTGAATCTATGTTCTGTTCCATAGGTTTATTTATCCATCCTTGTGACAATGACACTTTGTTTTAATAATCAAGGGTGTCCAACCTGTAGCGCACGGGCCGCATGTAGCCCAGGATGGCTGTGAAGGTGGCCCAACACAAACTGTAAATTTACTTAAAATTTTATGAGATTTTTTTTTTTGTGATTATGTGTCGCAAGGTATTTAATGTGTGGCCCAAGACAACTCTTCTTCTTCCAGTGTGACAAAGGTTAGATTCACCTGTTTAGTGTAGTTTTACATAAATTTAGGTATCAGGATAATTTCCATGTACATTCATGTTGTCAAATTCAATAACCCAAAATAAAGCAAAATCCTGCTAAGATTTTTATTGGGATTGCATTAAATCTATAAATGGTTTGGGATATACTGAATAATTTCCAATGCATGAGGTTTTTTAAAAAGTTAATGTTTATTTTACCTTAATTGTTTAGAAAACATAGTGTAGATTTCAGTCAATGAAAATTTATTGAAATTTGCTTTATAGTTTAGAAGAGGGTAAATTTTTATAAATGAGTTATATGTGTTTACAAAGGATGTATATTCTGTAATTGTTTAGTGCTGTGTTCGGTGCCTGTCAATTAGTTCAAGCTTGTTAATTATATTCAAATTTTCTAAGTTATTAATGATATTTTGCCTGTTTATTCTAATATTTACTGAAAGATATGTTAGGATCTTTCATTATGATTGCAGATTTGTCTAGTGTTTATAGTACTGCCAATTTTTGTTTTATGTATTTGAGGCTGTGCGGTAAGTTGTACTATATCCTGGTGAATTGAAATTTTATCATTATGAAATGTACTTTTGCCTTCAAACCCACCGTGTTTTATATTAGCATAGTCACATCATACTTCTTTTTGTTAGCATTGTATGGCATAATATTTATCATTCTTCACTTTCAAATTTCTGTGTCTTTTTCCTTCAGGTGTGTCTATTATAGAATATAATATTTTATAAAAATTCATCCTGACAAGATTTTTCTTTTCATCAAAATTGAATTTTGTTTTCACTTACTGTAAATACTAATTAATTTGGGTTTATACCCAGACGCATCATACCAGCACGAACCAAAAGAAGGCCGGCACCCGTGGACCGCAGCCCCTTTCCCTCCAGCTGCATGGTACTGTCAGCAGAACCGCTAAGCTTTTTAGCCACTGAGTCGCCCCTTCTGGGTTTTTCAGATCTCCCAGAGAGTAAGCATTTTCAAATGCGAGGCCCATCTCCTTGGTCCTCAGCCTCCCTAGATCTTGGTTTGGTAATTCTTCATTGGTTTTTGGCTCTCTGATGCTTTGGGGAATATGTTTTTTATATTTTGTTAGGCTTTTCTAGCTGAACATTTATCTGAATTGCCTACTTTGTCATCATTGGATTCCTACAATAATGGTTTTAGAATGTGCTTGATATAATATTAGATACTACCTGAATATCAAAAGAGTAAAACTGGAATTGTTTTTCAGAACCTCAGTGATAATAAATTGTACTTTCGTTGGTCATGATGCTTTTGCAGTCTTAGTGATATAGTAGCTCTGCTCAAAGTTCCACAGTTGTCCGCACTAGCTCGGAAATGCATTTTAAGGTTACAGTACGATGACAGATACAGAAATCAATGTCAGAGTATAATCTCAGCAGCCTAAGGAAAGTCTGAAGTGCATTGTATTTATTCTCAGGATATAACCAACTAACCCCTTGTACGTACAATGTACACTGTGATGTCATATGTTTTTACTGTGCGAATTATCACAAGAGGCTCTTTTCTGAGAAGCATTCCTTTACTTTGAAGCCCCTTCTGTCTTTTCTGATTACTCTTTTAAAATTTACATTATACAAATTTTCCCAAACATTTGATGTATACGGGTATAATGTTATTTGAGTAAGAGACCAGTAAATGTTTTGAATTGAATTTCCCAATTTTTTCATCCTGGTGTTTAGCAAAATTAAATAGGTTTTATCTGTTTTAAAAAATTTTTAATAGAGCTTTTTCTTTCCCCTTCTAGGACACATATTTGTTAATGTATAACTTTAAAATAAATACTAACATATCTTACTCTAAAAAAACAGTATTCAAGTTATGCTTGAGCACTTCCAAAATTAAAAAAAATGAATGATTTGGAGTTAACAGAAATGTTGGTGTAGTGTAAAAACTCTAGATTTCCTTGACACTCCCAAGAAAACTATTAGAGCCGTGCTACTGTTATAGAGTGCTTACCCAGAGCCTCCGGAGTGAACGTTCTGCTGGGAGAGCCCCGTTTTGCTTGTGATCGGTGCTTATGCTGTCACTGTCACCCTATGGGCTCCGGTGAAAACCACCTTTTTGGCATAGGGTTTGAGTCAGACCAGCCTGGGTTTCAATCCAGGTTCTGCCATTTGCCACCTTGACTTTGGGTTCCTTAACATTGTTAAGTTTGTTTTGTTGATATAGGAATGTTCCAATCTGTGGAGAATTTCTATAGAAATTTATTTGAGTCAAACAGAGGATATGCCTGGAAGCAAGATCTCAATAGATAAATGCTTTGGAAGATAACATTATGCATTTGAGATTAAGGAGGGAATGTAAGATTACACGAAGCAGAGTGGGAAATCAGATTATAAAATAGTCAAGACTATGTGTTCTCTTGAAGGTGGTTATGCAGGGGTTGAATTGTAGGATAGTTAGGGTGATGTGCTTTCTTGTGGGTGGTCAGGCTTTAGAAGGAGAGGTTTGAAAGGGTGGTCATACATTATAAGGAGGAGTCCAAAAGAGAGCTTTTCAAAGTTTATGAAGCTTAATGCACAGGAACAATGGACAAGCCTTGCTTGAGGCAAAGATAAAGCTTTTATTAAAAAAGTTTATAGGGCCCTGGCTGGTGTGGCTCAATGGATTGAGTGCCGGCCTGTGAACCAAAAGGTCACAGGTTCAATTCCCAGTCAGGACCCATGCCTGGGTTGCAGGCCAGGCCCCCAGTTGGGGCATGTGAGAATCTGATGTTTCTCTCCCTCTCTTTCTCCCTCCCTTCTTCTCTCTAAAACTAAAGAAATAAAATATTGAAGAAAAGTTTATAGGTCTGGAGGACTGTCTCCCATGACTTGCCTAATTAGAAATTTATGATCAGATCCCTCTGTGAGGTTATTTTCCATAGAACCCCCTTTCTTCCATAGTTTCTCCTTTAGGTCATAAAACAATCCAAAGAATGCACTGATGACCGAGCTTTGGTTAGATAGCGTGGTTTCACAGAGCTAGGAAGGCTTATCCTTGGGAAGTGTCATGATCAACATTGTCTTGTTGAAACATGGATCAGTGGGGACAGGGCAACACCATAACCATGGGATGTGACTGAAGCCAAATTTCACCCCAAAGGGAAGTGCAGGTAAATGGAAGGCAGTCAGGTCTTACAGCCTTCATTGCACAAATCACTCTGGGTCATTTCTAACTGCCGTGATCTGAGTTTTGCCTTTTGTATCATTTTTCTGTATTTGGCATCTAGTATAACAATTATATAAGCCATAAAAAGAACATTAACAGTTATTTTATGTATCTTCTTTAGCTTGAAAATATTATGTCTCCTTTCAATCATATCTACTCAAAATTTCCTTTAATTTATTTAAGTCCAGCTTGAATGCATTATGATGTGTGAAGGAATGCAAAGACTGGAGAAAAAGGAGAGTCATCAGGGATCAGGACCATCTTGGTTTCTCAGAGCCCCAACTATTTGTTTAATTTACAACCATTGTTCAACCATAAAATATACCCTAGAAATTTTTCTTAACTTATTTCACAATACTTCTCATGCAATTTAACATAAAAGACATATCTTTTGAGGTGTTCCAGGGGCCCTTCTGGAACACTGCAAAGTTATTCCTTCATATATCAAGGTTTTAATTCTCAAAACCTCAATTTATAATGAGAACTACGTAGAAAAACCCAGGGAACAAGTATAACTTATATTATGATGAATGTCTCTAGCAGATAGGAAAGGACAATCAGACAAAATGGTCTGAGTCCAACATCATCTGTAGGTACACAGGCCTTATGGATGTCTTGGGAAAGCTGTCTACCTTTGATGCCACAGCTTCTCAAAGAAGTTTTTGAGGTCTACTGTAGGCAGAGGCAAGTGTCAGGGACGGGGTAGATGCTCATTTGTGGTTAGGTGCCTTTTTTTAGATGAAATGTGAATCCATGAGTAAAGTTTAGCTGCATGTGGATTACTTAGTAACACCTGATAAGGTCCCTTCCAGTGAGGTTGGAAAGGTTCTTTTATTTGATGTTTCTTCCAATAGACAAAATCTCCTGGTTGTAAGCCACGGTCTTTGAAGTCTTCATCTCCTGGGAGTGCGCTACACTATGAAATGAATCAGTGACTGATTTATCAATAGCTTTAAGCTGGTTGATAAGTCCTCGACAATAATGCAGTATGACTCCTGTTAGTAAGGTTGGTTCATATGCCCCTTTATATAGATGCATAGGGTAACCAGTAATTATTTTATAAGGAGAAAGGCTATATTAACCAAAAGAGGTAGATCTCAAGCAGAGGAACACTATAGGAGGGCATTTGGCCAGGGGGATTAAAAGCTTCTGAAAATTTAGCTAGTCGAATTTTAATTGTGCCATGGGTATCTTCCACCAAACAGAGGGGAGGGGTGATAAGCACAGTAAAAATGTAGACTAGGCCAAATGTCACAAGTGGATTGCATCATTTGCCCAGTGAAATGAGTCCCTTAGTCACTATGTAACTCAAAGGGAATTTCCCAACTAAGAGTTATTTTTCCAATAAAAATTTACCTACCATAATGGCTGTTGCTGTCCTAGGGAAAGTCTCAAGCCTAATGAGAGAATATACAAATCATAATGAACACATATTTGTATCCTTGAGATGGTGGCATTTGGATACCATGTAATTGCCATACTTCACATGGACCTAAAGGGAGTGGGAAATGTCCCTGGGATCCGTAGAGTGGTTTTCCATGGCTATACTGGGGACAGATAGAACATCTGCCATACTTTTTATGATCTACAGAGGGAGAAAGTTTCCAGGTATGTTGTTTACTTCATTCAAGTATTTTTGAGGACCCCAATGTGTTATTACATGCACTTGTTGAAGTATAAGCAATTAAACCCCTAAGGGTAAAATTGGTTTCCCATTTGGTCCAGGCCATATATGTTTGTTTGGGTCAAAGATTTTCAAATTTTACTTCCATATCTTCTTTTATTCTGTAGCTGTTTTCTGGAAATGTAAAACAGTTGTCTATTGATTCATCCAGGTGCAAAGAACATTCTTGGGTCTGGATAATTTGATTGCTTAGTGCTACTCGTTTAGCTGCAGCATTAGCTAAATTATTTCCTTTTGCTTCCATAGAGGTAGCTTTAGAATGTTCTGGAATTTTGATAATTGCCCGTTGTTTTGGTTGCTCTATGGCATCTAATAATTGTGCAACCTTTTTTTCCATTTTTAATAGATTGCCTCCGGGAAGTTAAGCAACCTTGTTGCTTCCACAGCATTCCAAAGTTTTGAGCTACCCCAAAGGCATAGCGACTATCCCTGTGCATACTGGCTATGTGATCTTTGGCCAATGAACAAACTTGAGTTAGAGCAATTAATTTGGTCTGTTGGGCAGATATCATTTTAGGTAAATAAGAACTTTCAGTTACATCCACCATGGAAGTTACTACATATCCAGCTTGGTAGTGTCCCTGTTTGTCTCTGAGATAAGATCCATCTGTACACCAAATTAAGTCAGCATTATCAGTAGGAGTTTCCTGTAAGTCATTCCTAGGAGCAAGAAGGTGGTCTGTAAGTAAAATGCAATCATGGGTGTCTTTATCCTATAAAGAGGTAGTAAAGTTGCTGGGTTAAGACTGTTATATCAAACTAAAGTAAAATTAGGTGCAGAAAGCAGGAGTACTTCATAAGCAGCTAGTCAGCTGACCAAGTAATGCTGTTTGGTGAGAGTTTAGCAAAAATTCAGCAGAATGAGAAGCATAAATGGTTAAAGGAGAACTCATAACTATCTCTTCTGTTTGTTTGCACATGGCTATAACAGAGGTGGCCTTCCTACAGGGAAGGAGCCCTTTGGCTACTGAGTCTAATTGCTGGCTACAATATCCTATAGGTCTCCGATGATCTACGTGTTTCTGAGTTGGAAATCCTAAAGCATTTTCTTTATTTTCAGGCATGAAAAGGAAGAAAGAAAATTTTTAATTAGGGTGTCCCAAAGTGAGAGCTTTATATAATTCTTCCTTTAGATCTTCTATAGTTTCCCCTCAGGGTTGCATTGGATTTGATCAGGTCGATCGGATTTTATTAAGATATACAGAGGTTGAGACATTAATGAAAAATTTGGAACCCAGTTGCAACAGTGTCCAGTCAATCCTACAGATACCCTAATCTGCTTCTTAGTTCTTGGAAGAGGAAAGTATAGGATTCCTCTAAGTCTTTCAGGGTTAATTAGTAGCCCATCATTAGATGGAAGATGGCCAAGGTATTTTACTTGATGCAAACAAAATTGGAGCTTGTCTTCTGAGACCTTAAGTCCTTTTACAGCTAGCTGTTGTCATAGATAAATTGTGTCCTTCTGGGAGTCTAGTAATGTCCTAGAGCATAAAAGTAAATCATCCACATATTAGATTAGTATGGAATCTCTGGGAAAATCCACATCATTTAAATCAGCCATTAGTATCTGAAAGAAATAGGTGAGACTCTCTGTATATCCCTGGAATATTACAGTCCAAGTAAAATAGTAATCTACAGCAAAGAGATATTGACTATCTAATAGCAAAGAGATATTGACTATCTTTTTCTACAGGAATGCTGAAAAAGGCACTACATAACTCTATTACTGAAAAATATTGGCAGCCCACAGAAATGGCTAAAAATAGTCACATGGGTTTGGAAACACAGGATGTATGGAAATAACTATTTTATTTATAGCTCTGAGATTCTGAACAGATCTTCATTCTTTTCCTTTGGGTTTCTTTACTGGAAGGATAGGAGAATTATAGGGGCTTGTACATGGAATTATAAGCCCCGTTTCAAAGTATTCTTATATAATGGGCTTAATTCCAGCTAGTGCATCAGGTCTTAATGGATAGTGGTGAATGTTAGATAGAGGTAAAGTGTTGTCAATGCTTATTTTGATGAGTGTCTGACTTGATCTTCCCATGTCTGCACTGAAAAGAGCCCAGGGCTCCATGGGAACAACTGCAGCAACCATCAGTCTCAAGATGAGTTTTCTTTTGTTGAGGTTACATTAAAATCATGATTTTCACAGTTGGTTCAGCATCTGACTCATTTAGTTCTAAATACATTTTAACCTTATTAGAAAAGAATATGTGGGCATCACGGGTTTTAGGAAATTCTTGCATTATCCAATTCTTGGGTAAATTGTGGCAAATTTGACCAGCTAAAATATATATATTTTCCTGTAACATTCCATAGGTGAAAGGGAATAAGTTCTGATTTAAAATCAGACATTGGTTGATTATATATCCCTACCATTTGTACAGAAGTTTTACTCTGAGGGAGAGGGCAACTTAAGTGGGTAGGGTCAGGAACAGAGAAAGTAGCACCAGTATCTATGAGGGCCTTAGTAGTTTCCCCTTTTATGGTAATTTCAATTTCTCATAAAGTATTGGAAAGGAGAAGGGGAAATGACCTCTTGCAATCCTTGGAGCAACCCAATGCTTGCTTCTGTCTCTTTTCTTGTTCTAAACCCCATTTCAATTTTCTATAATCCTTCCTAAGATGACCTCACTTTTTACAGTAAAAGCAGACTCTCTCCTAATTGAAAAGGCCTTTGGGGAGGTCTGACCTGATTTTGTCCATAGTTTCTTTATTTGTTAAAATGGGGAAATTTTTGTGTGGAGGGTCCAGAACAAGAAAACAGAATGACTTATACAAATTCCAGAAAATCAATTTGAGGTGACCTGGGGCTCTGTGTTCTCTTAGTTACGGGGTTTATATTGTGATGAAAAAAGGGGTTCTATGGAAAGTAACCTCACAGGGTGATCTGCTCATAAATTCCTAATTGGGCTGGTCATGTTGGGTAGTCATGTCCCAGACATGTAACCTCTTTAGTAAAAGGGTTATTTTTGCTTTAAGCAAGACTTATCCATTGTTTCTATGCACCTAAGTTTATAAATTTTGAAATTTATCTCTCCTAGACCCCTCCTTCTAATATATGACCAACCTTTCAAACCCCTCCTCCTAAAGCTTGATCACCTGCAAGAGGGCACATAATCTCAACTAGTTTGTAATCCTATCCCCATATTGCTTTCTCCTACCTTCAGGTAATCTTCCTTACACTACCTCGCTAATCTCCAATGCATAAAAGAAACTGCAAACTGTTTCTCTCTGAAGCACTTTTCTCAGTCTGTTCAGATCTTGCTTCCAAGCATATCCTCTGTTTGGCACAAATGAAATATAAAAATTCTCTACAGGTTTGAGTGTCCTTACATCGATAATATATGGATAACATACAATGAAACTTTGGGTTTTCTTTGCATTTTACTTGGATTAAAGGTTTAACATATATGTTATTTTTACTCTCTTTACATAAATACTTTTTTCATAGTTTTACTACTAATTATATTTTACATGGGGCAATACGGCAAAGATTTTATTAGAAAATCTCAAGTGGCTACGGTCTAGAGCAGTGGATAGAAGACTACATCTTGAGGACCAGTTTGGACCCACGTCTGTTTGTAAGTGGGGGTCTGTCAGGGCATGGCCACTTGTTGAAGTGCTCTGTACGGCTGCTTTTGTGTGATAGTGGTAGAGTTGAGTAGTTGTGACAGAGACTGTAAAGCCTGCGGAGCTTAAAATATTTACTCTCACACTTCACAGAAAAAGCTCACTGAACAGGGTCTAAGAAAAGAAGAAACTCAAGCTAGGGCTAGTTCCTTCCTCTTTTAGTGGACCCCTACTAGTTTTATTCCTTTCCATGTCTGTCCTTTCTTCCTCTCCCAAGCAGGATACTAAACAAGACTGAACTCTGCTGCCCTGTGCTCCTCCATTTTTTCTAGAAAAGAGAATCTGACCAATCACATACTTGAGTAAATTAATGTATGTGTGACTAACCCCTCTTAGGAGCAATTTTGTTAAAATAATTGAGGGAAGTTTATTCAATAGAATGCATCATTTAATAGCAAAACTTCAGACTTTTTGGCATCTGGTCTGGAACAATTTTTTTAAAACATCAAGATCTTGATATTCTCAGGTAGGCAAACTATCATTTCACTT
>VMDR010036049.1:0-10590 GCA_007922815.1 Macrotus californicus | reverse complement strand
TCTTAGGAGGTACGGACCAAAATTTTGGTGAACTGTCCAGATGTCTGAAACATCCTTAAAATGGTTCAGGAGCAAATTGTGTACATGAATAAAGAAACAGATAAAGGAAACATCAAGTTTATGTAAAAGATTCTATTGGTCCTTGTACTATTATTTCCATTATTCTGTGGATTGGAACAATTTCAAAAAATAAAAACTAAATGAAGATGGTATGTATCCAATCAGATTTGAGTTTGAATTCTGTCATGTCAATTACCAGCCACATAATCTTGGGAAAGCTGGGTTTTGTTTTTTCATTCATTTACTCAGGAAATATTTAGTGTCTTACACACCGCTCTGTGCAGGAAGAGATATAGCAGTAAACAAAACACACAAATCCCATGAAGGCTTCATGTTAGTAAACTTTGTGTCTCAGGGTCCTCATCTGTGAATGGGAATAATTAGCGCTCTATCTCACCTGGCTGCTATAAGGAGCATTTGTCCACTCAGTAATCAAATATTTATTAAGTGCCTACTAAGTATCAGTCACTGTGCTAGGGGATCCAGTTGTTGATGTGACCGACAAGTTCCTCATTTTCTATGCAGTTTACCTTTATAGGCAGAGATGAACATTGATCAAAGTATGTCACAAATAATGATTTAATGCATGTAACTGACACCTATGAATGTTATCACATTTCAGGTTTCAGCTCGAAGAAAGAACAGTGACATAGATAATTTAAAACTACTGATAATTAGATGTTTACTCGACCTTTTTGACCTTATTTTACTGCAGACTATTTTGACTTCATGAATAAATTGTGTCTGCTTAGTTTAAAATTATTAGTGGTTTAGATAGTACCCAACAGACAGAGTTATTTTTTTCTTAACAGAGACTGCATTGAACCAATATACCAGATGTTGTTAAAATCTAGCCAAAGGTATGTAAACTGTATGCATTTGGAACTGGGGTGTATGCATGTGTGTGTGTGAATATATGTGAATATAGCCAGGAATGGAGACTAAGACCACAGTATAATGAACTAGTCATTCTCAACCCTATTTGCATTAGAAGCACTTGGAAACCTTTTAGAAAAATACCTGTGCTTGGGCCTCATCCCTAAAGATCCTGGTGCATTTGCTCTGGGGTTGCCAACACATTGTGTAAGTGCCATAAGGGATTCTAGTAGGTCATCTGAGTTAAGAACACCTGGACGGGGCCATAAAAGCCCTGAGAGAAGATTCTGGGTTTCTTGTTCACTTCTGGAACCCAGTGCCTACCCAAAGCCGGGATGTAGTAAATGCTCAATTAAAAAATAAATAAATAAATAAATGCTCAATTGAAGGAAATATTCAAGGAAATGATCTATTGATAAGGAAATAAGTATTGCCTACTAATGGGAAGATAAATTCTGTACCTTAACTTTAGGGTTTAAGAAGCTACAGTGACCAGAAAGTAAACAGAGCAGTGTGTTTGCATTTCATAAATTCAGGCCTAAAGCAAAAACCAAGTATAAGATTAGATCCTCAAGTCCCTGGACAGGACATCTGAGAGAAAGATCAGAGCCGCATTAGTGTATGGATCGCCAAGATTCCTGCTTTCCCCTCCCCTACCCCTTATTCTTACCTTGAATTCTGTAACTTCTGTTTCCTATGAAAATACCCTAGGTAAAAAAGGGAAGAAAAGTCTATTAAAATTGTTTTTGTAAATAAATAAAATGGACCCACTGGAGGCAAAGAAATCTGGGTTCCCCTTAGATTGAATTAAATCAAACTATTACTGTGTGTCTTTGTTTATTACATGAACTATGCTAGAAAACGATTTTCATATTTAACAAATAGATGGAATACCTACTATGTGTCTGGTAGTATGCTAAGCATCAAGGACACAAAGGTGAATTATGAGCCCTGACTTTGTGAAACTTGTCAGGATATTTTTAAAATAATAATAACTACAATAATAATATCTCATTGTGATATAAGGGAAAGCAAGAATGCATTGGAACGGATCCTAGAGAGGGTGGTCTGGAAAGCATGCTCAGAAAGGGGACCTTTTAATATCAGCTCTGAGAGAACCCCACCACGTGAAGAGCCAGCTGGAGCACTCCAGGCAGAGAAAACCCTCCATAAAGATCACGGTAAGTGTTTGAAACCAAACGCATGGCTGGAATGAGAGAGCCACCCAAGATAAGGTCTGACAGGTAGGCTAGAGCTCGATCCTAGAGGACCTTTTAAGTCACAATCAAGTGTTTGCATTTTCTACCGAGACCTGTAAGAAATAACAGAGCATGCAAATATGATGTGATTGGGTTCCAGAAGACCACGCAGGCTGCTGTGTAAAGGTGGATTAAAGGAGGTAGAAAGAAGTGAGCAGGTATGTAGCGATGATGGTCGGTCAGAGTAAGGTGGTAACTAAGAGAGACAGAGAGTAATGAATGGATTTTAGATATATTTTGGAGAATGGCTACAGGAATGGAGCTTGGATTGTGTGTAAGGAATGAGGGAAGAGAGGATTCAAGGATAGCTTCTGGCTTTCCGTCCTCAAAACCAGATAGATGTCATTGTAACCAGCTGACGGGAGGACCAGGCAGGGAGAGGTTGCATGCTAGGAAGGTGCAATATAGCCTCTCGAGTTCCACTGGACATGTTAGATATGCGAGACATCTACGTGGAACTATCGATTGGACAGACACTCTGAGAGCTGGAGAGAGAGAATAAGGATGACATTTAAGTCTATGGAAATATAGGCCATCACAGAGAGGTGTAGAGAGGGAAATGGCCAGCCCTGAGAGATCTCAACACCTAGAAGTCAAACAGAAGAGGAAATAAAAATGACTGAGAAGAAATGGCCAGTGAAGTAGGAGAGCAGCGTTTCAGAAGCCACGAGAAAAAAAGACTTTCTACAATGAGTGAGAGTCAACTTAAATATTGCTGCTTTGGCTCACAGGGAAGTTGGAGAAAAGATGGCCTTGGAGACAGGTTCAGGGCGTTAGCCTGGGACGAGAGGCCACTTCCCATTGCTCCCTTCACTGCAAGTCTTCTGGGGTCCCTTAAAGTTTAGAAGATCCACGTCTGAGAGGGAAGTAAGGTGTGGACATGCTTTCAAGAGGGAGCATGCCTTATTTACTCTTTTTTAAAAATGTTATTTATTTATTTTGAGAGTAAGGGGAAAGGAGGGAGAAAGAGAGGGAGAGAAACATCAATGTGTGGTTGTCTCACACCCCCCCTACTAGGGACCTGGCCCATAACCCAGGCATGTGTCCTGACTGGGAATCAAACCGGCGAGTCTTTGGTTCACAGGCCAGCACTGAATCCACTGAGCCGCACTAGCCAGGGCTCTTTATTCTTGTCTATATATTTTCCATAGTAAAAACTGTAAACCTACTTCTGTCCAGCCCTGTATGGGTGTGTGTATACGAAAACAAAGTGTCAGACTTCTTACTCCTCATTACCCTCCTTTCATCCCCTTTTACACGTACTAGGATGGTCCCTAATATTCAGGCCTTGGTAGAGCTCAAATAGGTAGTGAGAGTTAGCATTGCTCCTTATCAACCCATAGACTTCATATTTGTGGGATCAATTCACAAACCCAGAGAGTGATACCTTTGGCAAACCCTGGAAATGTGTAGGTGGAATAGTTTCTTTTTCTACACAATCCATTTGGCAATAATGGCAGAACAACATAATAGTAAGGAGCAGAAGAGCCCTGGTTTCGAACCCTCTATCTAGCAATTACCTGTGTGACCCTGGGCATGTTGCTTTACTTTTCGGCATACTGGTTCTGCACTTCGTAAGTCAGAATAATATTAGTACCTTTGTCCGTATAGTAAGGATTTAATGCACATAAAGCACTTGACAGCTTCTAGCCACACAGTGAGGGAGACCAATTCATCCTGACTTTCCCTGTACTGTCCCAGTTTTAGCAATGAAGTCCCATATCTTAGGAACTCCCTTCAGTCCTGGGCAAATCTGGGACAGTTGGTCACCCCACACGCAGGTCGTGTTTGTATATTAGTAAGAAAGGCTGCTATAATGCCTGAGCCCTGGGGTATATGGCCTCAGCCTCTGCTGTCAAAGAGAAAAGACTGTATATCAATTTTAAAAGTGCGTGAGGCTTTTGGGCTCATGGAAGTGTTGGGCCTTGATATGGCCATAGTCTCTCAGGTGTGATCATCCACTAAAACTCACCAAGTTGAATATTCTTCAAATAAGAGGTTTATTGTATACCAATCATCCTTTAGTAACATTTTAAAAGTAAAGATAAGTAACTTAGAGGAAAATGCATGTGCTGAGTGCTGTGATGGAGGAAAATACTAACGCCGCAGACCTGGCCATGCCAATATTAAAAGGACTTGATATCTCACTCTAAAGCTCTATGCCTGGGAAGCAAAGAAGATAGAAAAACTCACAGAAGGAAAGGATTTTCATTGTTGGGCTTCCTAATAAACCTAGACATATTCATGAATTTAAAAGGTTAATTCTCTTAACGAAAGATAAGAGTGCACGTACTGGAATCAGCCTGCCTGGATTTGCCTTCCAGCTTTGCCACTTACTGATTCTGAAACCTGGGGAAAGGGGGTCACTTTCTCTAAGCTCTGCTCTCCTCTACTGCAAAATGAGGATAATAATCCTACCTACCTTATAAGATGGTGACGATGATAAAATGTGTGTAAAACATTCAGTACAATGCTTGCCTGTTACATAGTAACCACTGAATAAAAATTAGCTCTTATTATTGCTAGGGTTTGGAAGGACTAGAGTTTTAGTCTAACCAGATTTGGGTATAATTATAAACTTATATTTCTATCCAGGTTCATGTTGGTTCCTACATTAACAGTTTCTTATCAGAGGGAGAGACATACAACATCAAATGACTTACATTTGAGAATTAAAGCACAAAAGATAAGAACCAGAGCCAGCCCAGCAGAAATCCCTGCTCCGATGTAGACGCTTATTCTGGTGGTCGCACTGGAGTCTTGTAGCTCATTAGCCGATGTGGATATTTCCTATGGAAACACAAACAGGATTGTAGCATCTGGCCAGGATTTGGTTGTATGCTCAGCCACTTCCTGACTTGTGCATTGGAACATCCTTTTTACAGCATCATGGGAGTATAGGGACCTTAAAACCACCCTGCTCTGCTCCCTTCTAAACAAGCCTCAAAACACCTGGAGAAAGGGAGTAGCTTAATCTTTGGAGTTCACAAGGGAATAAAATGTGCCTTTCTGTGCTGTGGGGAAAGGAGGAGCTCTTAGTAAATGGACTTCTGTCTCCCAGAAACAAAAATGGGCTTTAGAGTAGAATCCTCTTCATTCAAGATCCCCTGCTGTTCCAGAAAGTTCCAGAGTAGTCGACGTTTGGTGTCTTGAAGTGAAACTGCCATTTTCATAGAAAGACAGTGACTTAAAAGCCAGAGCTTTGCAGCCAGACAGTCCTGGGTTCAAATCCAAGCTCTGTCACCAAGAGCTGAGTCATCTTGTAGAGTTGTTGGGAAAATGAAGTGACAAAAATATAAAATGCTTGGCACAGGACCTGATATTGACTACATGATAAATGCTTCATTAATAATAGCTATTGCCATTGCTGCCATTTGTTTGTTTGCTTTTTTGATAACTGAAGGTCACACAGAAAAGTCCTCTCCTTCTAAAATTTCAGTCCATGTTCCCTCTTTAAAACCAACAATAGTCAACACTTTTAAAACAAAGAAGTGAATGGAATTAAACCTATTTGTTCAATAAACATTTGCTGCAGGAGTGCTACATGCAAGGTGTTGCGCATCCAGCACCGCGGGGGCTTAGAAGGCAGTGCTTGGAAGTAAAGAGGGGAGGGACAGGTACAAAATGCCGAGCCTCAGTGGTGACCACACAAGTAGCAGACTGAGTCAGATGAATGAGGACCCCTGGATAAGTTCCCAAAGAATTCTTAAGTCATTGCTATAGGTATGTTTTCTAGAGATTTTCCTTTTTACTCTAAGAAGGTGGGGGATACTAGAATCATCATTCATTGTAATATTGCTTTTTTTATAGTTAGATATATAAATTCTTGGCTTAGAATGTTCCTGGCTGGTATCTTGTCATAGATAAATAAATAAGTTTAAACAAAAAATAATCATCTTTTTCAATTGGACGGCACTGGAAGGAAGAAAAAGACATATTTTGGGGAGATGGAGGGTCTCTGAATTCCCCACAGTGGTATGCAGCTGTGAACTTTGAGAAGAGGGACAAAATGCCAATGCCTCTTTTTTTGGTTTTCCAGCACTAACTATGTGACAGGCACTCTCACATGCCTCACTGTACTCCACGCTTACACCAGGCCGATGTTACAACAGCTAGGACTGCTATCGTCTACATGTTATAGTCAAGGAATCTGAAACTACGGAAGACAAAGGCACTTTCCCCCAAGGAAAGAGTGCTCAGGAAGGAAGGCTAAAGCCATGCCGTATTTTCTCTGAGTTAAATACTGTGCTACTTCACACACACACAAATAGTCACTTACTGTTTGATTCTTATCATGGAGGGTCTCCAGTGTCTGTGTTACTGCCACAAAGTAGAAGAAGAATGGTTAAAAATGTTTTCTTTTATCTGAGTTTTTAAAAAGTCTTAAAGATGCCTAATAATCCTATCTGAAATTAATTCTACTCCATACTCTTCACAACAATGAACTGGGAGACCAACAAACTTTACTGAACACTTACAAATCAACTTTAGGATTTTTTTTTTTATCCAGGTAACGAAGCCAGTGCTACATATGTTCTGTGAACTGGAAATTTCTGCCAGGAAGACCTACGTTGACTATGTAGTTTGTTGTGTCCACAGGCCCTAATGGGGTCTGCAAAATTCCAGCAGCACTGATAACACTCAGGCAAGCATTGTATTATAATTAGACTTCAACAGATAACAGAAGTTCATTCTCTTGAAAAAGTCTGGCATTGTTTCAGAGGGAGATGGGGTATTTGCCTGCCTAAAAATGAAAATAAAAATAACTGTAGCTACAATTTACCAGGAGCAGGCATCGTGCTGAACTCTTGAAATATCTCATTTAGCATTCAAAACTGTCCTAAAGTAGGAATAATTAGCTCCACTACCAATGAAGAAGCTGGGAATTAGGAAATGACTTGAGCAGGTCACACAGCTTAGTGAATGGCAGAAATGGTCTAATTTCAGTCTGCATGACTTCAGCACTTTTTTTTTTTAATTTAAGTATAGTTGGTATACAATATTATATTAAATTCAGGTGTACAATACAGTGACCCAACATTTATATACCTTACAAGGTAATCGCCACAATAAGTCCAGTAATCATTGGTCACAGTGGAATTTATCACAATATTATTGACTACATTCCCATTCGCCTTTTTCACCTACTCCCCATCCTGGCTACCATTAGTTTGATCTCTGTTGCTATGAGTCTATTTTTGTTTTGTTTGTTTGTTTGTTTGTTTGTTTTGGTTTTTTAGATTCTGCATACAAGTAAAACCATAAGGTAAGTGTCTGTCTCTGAATTACTTCACTTAGCATAATACCATTTAGGTCCACCCACGTTGTTGCAAATGGCAAGATTTCATTCTTTTTTGTGGCTGAGTCATATTCCATTGTGTTTGTGTGTGTGTGTGTGTGTGTGTGTGTGCCTTCTTTATCCATTATCTTCTTTATCCATCCATCTATCAATAGACAACAGGTTGCTTCCACATCTAGGCTATGATAAATACAAGCCTACACTCTTAAGTCTGCTGCCTTCAATGACCTTCACATTGGCATTGCTGCTGCTATTAAGTGCATCACGCTGCCCAGCTGCCAGCTCACCTTCTCTCCCTCCTGTTTATTTACTTATTCATCTGCCTACCGATTCGACGAACAGGCACTACACCTCTGCTCTGTCAGGCCCAGGGGACAGAGCGATGAACACGAGGGGCACAGGCCGGGCCTGACCTCATAGATTCGGCTTTGGGAAAACAAAGTATGCCCACGCAATCTGTTGGTTCCTTCAGAAAGTCTGAAACTTCCTAAGTGCCACTGTCACTTTCTGGAGGCCTAAAAGCCTAAACCCTTTAATATAGAACCTCTTGTGTAACAGACTATGATTTTAATATCATATGAGTATAGCCTCAGCCTAAAATTATTTTTAAAAAAAACAGGAAGGAAAAAGATTACCTTCTAGTCACCTTTGTTTTTATGTCCCAAAAGAAATTTAAAGTATAAAAACCCACATAGGTGGAGCTGCTAAGTGAACATGAATCTTAACCGCACACAAGGCCTTCTACCACAGATCCAGTGTCCTCTTCCTGAATATTTATTTGGCCTAAAACTATCTGACTTCTCTCTATCTTTCTCTCCTTTTTTACTTTATTTGCAGTGGAAATGATCAACAAACTACAGTCCTTTTAGGTCATCATGGTTTATTTTCACATAGATGCTTGTCAACTGATATGGTGGAACAGGTGGAGGATTTTTCCTAGGGAAACGAAGACTTGGCTGTGGTGGAGGCAGCAGTGGGGGTGGGGTACAATGGTATGTATGTATGTATGTATGTATATATGTATTTACTTATTTTTAGAGAGAGGGCAAGGGGAAGAGAAGGAGAGGGAGAGAAACATCGATGTGTGAGAGATATCCATTGCCTCTTCCATGCCTCCAGCTGGGGACCTGGGCTACAACTGAGGCATGTGCTCTGACTGGGAATCGAACCATCAACCTTTCGGTCCACAGGCCAGCGCTCAATCCACTGAGCTACACCAGCCAGGGTACGATGGTCTTAAAAGTATATAAATTTAATAGTTACCACCTAGTATGTATTATGGGCCAGACATGGGGCTTAGCACCCTACATGCAAAATTTCTTTTAATCTTCACCACAATAGGTAGGTACTATTCTTTTCCCATTTTTCAGATGGAAAAACTGAGTCTCAGAAAGGTACTTTGCCCAGAGCCTATAACTATTAATTGGCAAGCCTGAGATTCAAAGTCCTCCGGAGCTAAGGGTTTACTCATAACCCAATCCTACTTCCATCAGGTGGAGGAGAGATTGCATTTGTTTTGTATTCAAGGTGGATTCAGAAGCTTCCAGGATCCTTGGAAACCTCATTAAGGCTCCACTGAACTCTAGAGCAAACATGTTAAATGCATCCACATTCCAAATTAAGAAGAGGTACACATGACTACATATGAGTTGACTTGAGGGTAACTGTCATAATGTTACCTATTACAGCTATGCAATTAAATAACATTAATTTGAAATTTTCGTTTATTTTCCTACTTTGAACGCACTTCCTTTTTTTGTTTGTTTAATATTTTGGGGGGTGTTTGAAAAGCTGAGATTATAGGTACTATGCCTACATTCCCCTAGTGCAAGAAATGGTTCCTTTTTTTTTTTTTTGCCTAGAGGTAAGGAGCAAACAAGGATGAACTAAAAGGAAGGAGACTTCTGTTTATGGTACAGACAACTCTAAGGAAATGCACTGCCTCATGAGAAAGTGAACTCCCTGTACAGGATGCGTGTGGGCAGAGAGTGAATGAATGCCTACTTGGTAAAAAACACTGGAGCACAGGATGGGACAGTGGGCTGAAATGACCCCTGAAGTCTATTCTAGGTCTGTGGTTATAGGATTTGTAAAATATCATAATAGTGCCCTGGCTGGGTAGCTCAGCTGGTCAGAGCACCACCTAGACATGCCAAGGTTGTGGGTTTGATCCCTGGTGACAGCACATACAAGAATCAACCAACGAAGGCATAAATAAGTGAAACAACAAACCAATGTGCGCCTCTCTCTCTAAATCAATAAAAATAAAAATAATTAAAAATAAAAATATAATAGTAGCATACAATAAATATCTGATATCACTTGACTAGCTCACAACATGGATGGATGGTCATCTGTTCCCAACACATCTCATTTCCTCACTAAGTGTGTAAGTGATGGTGGCTAACAGTCACCAAAGAACCAACAAAGATTAAACCTTTAGAGAGCTGAAGTTAACATCTGTACTAATAACTAACTTTGAGTGCTTGCTGTGGGCCAGGTACTATGCTGAGCACTTATACATTATCACACTCAATCTTCGTAACAGTCCTATGAAGCAGGTCCTGGAGAGGTGAGGAAATTGGGCCTCCCAGAGTCTGAGCAACTTCTCCGAGTTCATAAATCAGTGTGAAGACTGACATGAGAACCCATTGTGCCCGTCACCGCAGCACTTATTCTCAACCTGCCCCTGGTTTTTCCTGATAATGTTAACAACTAACGTGCATTGAGTGCACTAGGACCAGACGCTGGGCGAAGCACTTTAGTCATGTTTCTTATTTAAATCTCGTGAAGTACAGTTTATGACATTTATGAGATTAGGAAACGGGATTTACCTATGTTTGACTTCACTTTACAGGATAAAAAACGGAGCTCCAGAGATTTCCAGAGAGACTAGGTCTCTGGGAAAATGTATTTAAGATTAACCTTTCCGATCAATGTGACCTGAAGTCTGCTTTTCTGATCCTATCTTCTCTTCCAGAGCAGCATATAAAAGTCCTTGCTTAATTACTTAAAGAATTTAAAGGATGTTGGGCTTTATTCCAGTTAGAACCGGTCCAGGATACCACCTAATCCAATCCCAAACATGGACTGGAG